>JBBPBX010020907.1:11698-38400 GCA_038048925.1 Garcialebias charrua | reverse complement strand
GGGGGGGTGACTCTCCTACACTTTGAAAGAACCCTGAAATAGAGCGTTCCCTGAAACAACAGCTGCAGCTTCCAACCTTTATGGCTTCTCTGAGCTCCGATGCATCCAACTGTGCAGGGGTCTTCAGCATGGCGAGGGCCAGGTCTTCAAAGTCCCCAGTGAGCTCAGACTTCAGATCACGGACTAAATCCTAAAAAAATAAAAAAAATAAAAAGAAGAAGAAAAATTGAAATGGATAAAAAAAAAAAAAGAATTATAAACTATAATAATATATAATTATAAAACAATTTTTTTCCCACACACCTTCCCATATGTAGTTTTGTAGGCTGCGATCAATGGAACCCTCTGCTTGTTGGAGCGATTTCCCAGAAGTTCAATGATAGCATTTTCATCAGTGCCTGAATGAAATGTTTTATTATAATCAGCTCACAAAACGTTTTTTAAAAAATTTAATAATTTTTTTAGATATGTATGAAGATGTTTACTCACCAAAACCCTTCATTGCTTTTCTAAGAACTTCGACATCCTTCAGTGGATCGGCCCCAGGAAAATCTTTTATGGTACCCCTGAATCCTTTCTATTAAATCATACACAAAAAATAACAATTATTGCAAAAGAACACGTGTTTCAGTTGGGCGTGCATCGTATGTCAGAAGTTTTACAGGAAGTTGTGAATGAAAACAGGTTCGTCTTACATTAGCTGCTGGTGCCTGAGGGTTAGACGGAACTCCTCCTCCATAGCCAGGCATCGAGGGGCCAGAGGCAGGGGCTCCAGGGTAATTTGGCATGGGTTGGCCTGGGGCGGGGCCCCCTGGGTATCCCTGCTGAGCTCCAGGCTGCAGACAAAGAAAAGCTGTAAGCACTTGATACAGGATGACAAACTTCATTTAGAACCGCCGAGGTTCAACTAAGGTGGGTGAAGATATGACAATTTCAGCAAACGCCCAAGTTTGTCCATTAATGAATTTGCACTTCTCGTGTGAACAGATAAGGATTTATGTACCGTGCCATAGCCACCTGGTGCTGCACCCCAGCCTGCACCTGCAAAGCAAACATTGGCATAACAATGAAAATGTTGTTAAATTCTAAATTTACCTAATGCATAATTACTTTTGGCAGTTTTATATTTGTTGTATTCTCACCTCCTGCTGGAGGCACGGAGGGATAGCCTGCTTGTCCAGGTTGTGCAGGATATCCACCAGCCTGAGGGAAGCCTCCAGCTGGAGCAGGGTAGCCACCGGGTTGAGGTTGGAAGCCCCCTGCTGCTGGGGGGTAACCGCCTGCTGCAGGGGGGTAACCGCCTGCTGCTGGGGGGTAACCGCCTGCTGCAGGAGGGTAACCACCTGCCTGTGGAGGGTAACCACCTGCCTGTGGGGGGTAACCACCTGCCTGTGGGGGGTAACCACCTGCTTGAGGGTAGCCGCCTGATTGAGGTGGATATGCTCCTGGCTGTGGTGGGTAGCCCCCTGCCTGTTGAGGGTAACCCCCTGCCTGTGGAGGGTAACCCCCTGCCTGTTGAGGGTATCCGCCGGATTGAGGTGGGTATCCTGGGTAACTCATCTTCACAACCTGGAATTGTAAAGATTAAAAAGAATGGATGGTCATTGACATGCACATTGAAAAACCTCATCTGAAGCCCATTTGCTCCAGTGAGAAATCTTCGGAGAAACACAAAAACAAAATTTCAACCGATTTGTTGATTACGCTGAATATGAACTTTAAATACAGTATTTTTCGGCCTATAAGTCTTATTTTTTTGCATAATTTACATGCCCTGTGACTTATACACTGAAGCAATGTATTTATGGATTTTTTCCCCCCCATATTTATAAACCTTTTTTTTTTTGGGCTGAGATATGACTGTTTTCATTTATTATGACCGAAAATATTGAACACTACCATTTTCAGCCTCTAGATGGCACTCAAGTAGTATGGCATATCGCTGTGTCATGTAATAGGTAAAAGTGGCTATTAATGACACAATCCGCTTGCCATATCCTGCCAGTTTCGTCCAACTCGCCTGGAGCAACCGTCAAATCAGCTTCGTTTCGCTGTGCCGCCCCGGCAAAATGCAGCTAATTTGACCATTGAAGTGCATTTATTAAGGAAAATTTTAAACTGAGACACATCTTTATTTCATTTCATTTCATTTATTCATTTATATAGCACTTTACACAACCACGGTGGTGGTGACCAAAGTGCTTAACAAAAAACAGTGCAGTACTTAAAAAGACAGATTAAAAATCAAGAAAAACACAACATAAAAGCAAAAATAAAACCAGAAATGTCACCACATATTTAATTACTAAAAGCCAGTTTGAATAAAAAAGTCTTAAGCTTTGATTTAAAAGGGCCAAGTTCAGTAATCTGGCGTAGCTCAAGTGGGAGTGTATTCCAGAGTCGAGGTGCGGCCGCAGAAAAGGCACGGTCACCCCAACGTTTATATTTTGTCCGTGGAACAGAGAGCAAGAGTTGGCTATCTGACCTCAGAGACCTGGAGCGGGCGGGGAAACTTAACAACTCTTTACTATTGTTTTAGGTACTTATTTTGTTAAATTTCAAAGAAACATGCAGCGTTCCTCCTTCCTGATTTCCTCCCTCTGCGTGCTCCCGGAGCACAGAGGCAGCAAATACAGTACTGTATTTTCTGGCGTTCATGACGCTCCGGAGTGTAAGTCGCATGTCCAAAAAATCCTTGTGAAGAGGGAAAAAAACATACGTTGCTTCAGAGTACAGTATAAGTCACGTGTATTACCGGTATGTGTCACTGCTGACCTGTCATGTTTATTATGCATCACCGTTGACCCCTGGGAAACGTGGGCCAGTGTCATGCCAAAAATCAATTGGCTGCCACAGGAGCTCATACGGGAGGACTTGCTGTTGCAGTTCTTTGAAGTTTAACAAGATTAACGCTTAAAAACAATTATCTGTTTACTCAACATTAAAGCAAAGGTGTGTCTCAGTTTACATTTTTCCTTAATATATGCACTTTAATGGTCAGTGTTTGGCGGGAGGGGCAGCGTGGGTAGCGGTACAAGAACAACACATATGCCTACCGGTAGTTGTGAAAAGCCTAGAGGGCCCCCTCACGTGCCTCTAGTGGCTGCAAATTATGTTTACTGTGGTTCATGTCCGTATGAATGAACATTTAAAGCATCAGTCAAATTTTTCATTATGAATATGGAGGGGAAAAAAGTATATACTGGTAAGTCACAGGACTGACTATGCAAAAAAATGTGACTTATATGCCGGAAAATACAATACTTTTGAATTGCAGCTGATATGACTGTCAAGTGCATTTCTTAAAGAAAAGTTAGACTGAAAAGTTAGACTGAGACACACCTTTACTATAATTTTGAGCAAACAAATACTGTAATTGTTTTTAAGTGTTAATCTTGCTGGTGAAGTTTCTCAGTCATCCAGGACATGAAAAAATCAAAAAACTTTCAATACAAAAACAACCAGACTTTATTTGTAACAGAAGACGTTTCACACTTCATCCGAGGAGCTTTCTCAATTCAAAGAGCACAGAGTGTGGGGTTCAGGTTTTAAAGGCTGAGATAAATACACAGTCACATACCTATGTAGATTGACAAATCACATCTCACACCTTAATATTAGGGGTTTCTTAGGATCTTTGTTAGTCTAATTCACAGATGAGGCTCCTCTGTTCCCATCAAGTGTGAAAATCATCTGGGAATCAGTTCTAAAGCTGCATTATACGTTTTTTAAAGTTGGAATCTGAGACCTCCTCCTCTGTTGAGAAGGTTTTTTCTCTCTTAATATAAACCGCTTCCTTCACCCCCCTCTCAAACCACCTGTGCTCTCGGTCCAAAATATGTACATTCTAGTCCTCAAATGAGTGTCCCTTGTCCGTGAGGTGGAGGTGAACAGCTGAGTTTTGTCCAGAGGAGGTAGCTCTCCTGTGTTGGGACATTTGTCTGTGAAGAAGCTGTTTACGGTAGTTTCCCCAATGTAGAGGTCTGGACTAGACTGCGTACACTACACCACTCTGTTTGTGTGTGGGTGTCTTGTCCTTAGGGTGGACCAGCCTCTGTCTGAGAGTCTTGCTGGGTTTGAAATGTACTGGGATGTTGTGTTTGTTGAAAATCCTTCTGAAATTCTCTGATACTCCAGCCACATAAGGGATGACAATGTTTTTTTTTTTTGTCTGCTCTCCTTTTTCTGTTTATTACTGTAGTGTGTTTGTAGATTTCCTGGCCGACTTGACAAGTGTTAATCTCGTTAAATTCTTGTTAAAATCCTCCCGTTCACGCTCCCGCGGTCGCAGCCAATAGATTTATGGCACAACACCGGTCCACATTTTGGGGTCGTCAGCGGTGACTCATAATAGATGCCACTTATTCATGGATTTTTCCCACTTTATTACATGTTTGGACTGATGCAACTTATATGGCGGTGTGATGTGTACGGCAGAAAATACGGTAGACTAGAGATTTTTTTTAATGTTAAGAAACATCTCAGCCATGCACAACTTTAAATCCTAAAAAGTTGACATGTTGGGTAAATTGTAAATATAAAAAGAATTAAATCATTTGTATCTCTCAGAAGTAAAGATGGGCAGAGGTTCACCAGTTTGCAAATAACTGCATTTTTGAATCTGGAAAAATCTGTGAGTGCAAAAGATAAAATCAAATCTGGTCAACACCGAAGATCTTCAGACCCTCAGGTGGCACTGCCTTAAATAAAAGTCTGATTCTGTTCTGGACCTCTGCCTGGGCTCAGGAACACTTCCACAAATCACTGTCAGTAAACACAGTGTGTTAAGCAAATTAAAGCTCTGTCATTCAAAGTAGAAGCCATACGTGTACACCACCTAGAAGAGCAGCCATCTTACTGAGGGTTATTTGAATTGGCTTGAGGCATAAATAAAAATCAACAACATAATCACTGGGATTATGTTAATCCCTAATCACTCAAAATACGTGTAAACTGGCCCGTGTAACCGCTACTTTTTCTTTGCGACTTTGCTTATCGCCTACACGACGCTGCTGGCCCCCCTCGATGACACCGATAGTTTTCTGACCTGCTCTCAAGGTGGAACTTTTTCGCTGACCCCCCGCTGATAATGTAAACATCTCCCGTGGAGCTTTTGTGTCAACCACATGCGCGCAGCCCGCATGCGCGTGGACAGTCTGACATTTCACGTGTCACGTTGCAAAATATAACAGTTTAACAATAATAAACAGTATTTATGTTGGCGTGGGAGATGTAAATTTATCTGAACTACAGTATCTATCTGGACTCGTTACATTTTTTAAACAGTGCGTAACGTGCTGTGAAAATGAAGACAGCAGGTTTATTTTTTATTTATTTATTTATTTATTCAGCACCAAAGTTTAAACACAAACACTGAGAATTAAACTGAACACACTATTAAAACACGTGAACCGAACTGTAACTATGTTAATGAACTGGACTCGTGCTGTGTGTTCATCTGGACCCATCAGAACCGCCGAACCGTCTGCCTGCTGGAGCGACAGCTTCTCCACCTGACAGAAATAAATAAATAAATAAAAACTCAGTTGTTGTGTGATCAAAGTAAACACAAGCAAACATTATATTAAGAACGTTGATTTACCTGCTGTAAGTCAGCTGTTTATCACGCTGGAAAGTCCGGTTCTGGTCCACAGTCCACTCAGCGGTTCTGGTTCTGGTCCACAGGCTCAGCGTGTGTGGTGTGCAGCTTGTTAGATGAAGAGAGTCCCACTGACTCAAATCTGTTGACTCTTATCCAAATTCCAGCTTTAACTTGTTGTTAACTTGTTGACAACAACTTGTAGTTAGCTGATTTTAGCCAGAGAGGAAAACAGACAAGGCAGCTGGTCTGTTTACCTCAGGCAGCGCATGCGCAGTAGTGAAGGTTCCAAAAATCACAGCGCCATCTAATGGCCCAGCATGGTAACTACAATGAAATCATGAGGACGGGGGGTGGAGGGGGAGAGAGTCGTATCCACAGAATTCGACAGTGTCAACGCAAAACTTTTCACCTAATTAACATACCCAAAAGTTGCGTTTCCCCCACACAGTGTCCGTGTAAACAGTTAGTTTCACCATTGATTTGTTTACAATGTTCTACTGTTTATAAAACAGGGTACAGGTATACTGTATACAGAAATTCTTAAGTTAGATTTAATACATTTTAATACCTTTTTAATACCATCACAATATTTTTTAATACCATCACGACACTGAGCTGTAACCGTAGCGGCAACCTCTTGTACTTCAGTTCAGAGCAACTAATTGTAAAGTGATAGATTACTGTCATTTCCTTCCTAAATGTTGGTAGTAAATGTAGTTTTATAACAATTACTGGACACATCAATTTGCTTCTTGCCTCAATAAAAGCACTGACCTATTTGTTATTTAAATCTAACCCAAGACAAAAAGTTTAATTGTTCCCACACACAGCATATCTCTAATGGCAAGCGAAAAACCATAAACTTGAAAACAGAACAGTTTAGTTAAAATAATTCAACACTGAAAACATGCACAATTCAAAAAGAGAGGGAGAAAAATAATAACTACCACATTTTCATCCTGTAAGTCGCAGTTTTTTGCATAATTACATGCCTTGCAACTTATAGGCCGAAGTGACATATTTATGGATTTTTTTCCTATTTTTATAAACCATTTCTTGACTGAGATATGACTGTTTCCATTCATTCTGACTGGGAAAAAAAATAAAATTAAACAGCAATACTTGATGGCCCCAGAGTAGTAATAGTTGTTTGGCATGCTGTTGGCTGTTGTATCATGTAATATGAAAACATGCCTATAATGACAAATTTTAAAAAGTTCAAGACAAAAACAACTGGACTTTATTTATTATACTATACTTTATTGTTTTTTCTTGCACTTTTTAGAATTTACCATGTCCTGGATGACTGAGAATCTTCACCAGCTATTAATGACTCAATCGGCTTGCCATACCCTCCCACCTTCATTCTGCTCTGCTTGGAACAGTCAATCCAGCTGCACCGCCCCGGCAAAATGCAGCTAATTTGTGCATTTATTAAGAAAATGATAGACTGAGACACACCTCTGCTATAATTTCGAGCTAACAAATAATTGTTTAGGTACTTTTCTTGTTAAATGTCGGAGAAACAAGCCGCGTTCCTCTTTCCTGTTTCTCGTCCTCTGCGCATTCACGGTGCACACAGGCAGCGAAAACTACTTTTTAAATAAAGCTGATTTGACCATTAAAGTGCATTTAATAAGAAAACGTTAGACTGAGACACACCTTTGCTATAATTTCGAGCTAAAAAAACAATTGTTTAGGTACTTTTCTTGTTAAATGTCGGAGGATCAAGCCGCGTTCCTCTTTCCTGTTTCTTTTTACAGACATGTCTATATAAGCCTCGCCGAGCTGTAGGTGCGAGCGCACACTGACCGACGATATGACGTCATTGTTTTAGCTAGGTCCTACTCGAACATAAAATTAGAAAAGATAAATTAATTCACAGACATTTTTTTAGACGACAGAACAAGAAAAATATAGTTGTGTAGGTTTAAAAAAAATTAATACCTCATCAGATGACGTTTATTACTTTTTAATACTTTTTACAACCCCGCTGATACCCTGTAAAATAGCTGTTAGAAAATCAAGTCAATCCATCATATTTTTATATTTAAATATATTTATTTATATTTATTTGAGAAAGTTGAGACGTCAGTTCCTCACAAAATTTGGGTTGTAACAATAGAGCACGTTTGTTCGTTCTTTTCTCTAATCTGTTCTGAGAAACCACAATGTAAGAGCTTCCAAGTATTTGGGTAAGTCACCACTGGAGAAATGGAGCCCATGGAAAAAGGCCACAGTTGTTTGAACTTTAATTTAAATGCCATGTGTCATCTTCTAAGAAACAAAATGCCATGTATAATTCGTATTAAATATGACTGTAAATTTTGTTTTAAAAAACTGTTTGACAGTATAATAAAAAAGATGCTGATGGCACATACTGTGATTTAGAAGAAGTCACAGCTCAACTATCCACTGTTTGGTTGGCTGCTGTTGAAACATGGCTAATGTGGCTT
This sequence comes from Garcialebias charrua, assembly GCA_038048925.1. Classification (NCBI taxonomy): domain Eukaryota; kingdom Metazoa; phylum Chordata; class Actinopteri; order Cyprinodontiformes; family Rivulidae; genus Garcialebias; species Garcialebias charrua. The sequence goes on along the minus strand of JBBPBX010020907.1, from coordinate 30,342 downwards.
AAAAAATACTTGTTGGGGAACATAGTTGATGAAAACCTTATCTTTTGTTTGTTTTAATCTATAGAACACTAATGCACTGAGTCAGACAAATACAGACATTCAGTGTTAAAGGTGAGTTCCTGGAAAGTGCTCAGAATGACACACCCTGCTAATTTCCAACTACAGTACTATCCCCATTTTAAACACTTTCTTTTAAATGTGCGTGAGGCTTTTACGTGTTGTCGTAAATTTCACTTTTATCCCCAACAAACATTCACAAACAGAAACGATGCTCTTGACATATGTATTTTTTCAAAGAGCGTCAAACGCTACAAACATTTCAAAGTGCTTTAACACGTTATTGCTGATTCGAATAGTTAGAAAATAACAATTAACGACTACGTTTGAAAGTTTACGAACCAGAAATACTACATTTGACAGCATCACGGGCCTTTTCGATTCTCAGCTTGCTAACTAGCTAAAAATGCGCGTTTTTAATGGTGAAAATAGCGATGTAATGAGTTTACATGTATATCGGTATATTGTGCACAAACTATAGATTATAATGGTATATTTTTACTCAAGAATGACGTGTAATGCTAAGTGGGTTAAAACGAGAAGCGGTTCGCTAAACTTACAGAGTTCAGAGATAAGCCTGTTTTAGCTGCTAGCATACAAACTAAGCACGGATAATTGCGTTATAAAATTTGTTTTATTTAAAATTCATGTAAAAGAGAGTCAAGACGGTCAAAAATTACGGGAAACCCAATTCGTCTGCTGCTCCTGCGCAGGGCCAGTTTTTAATTAGGCGACGCTAATTTCCTACATTCCTCGATTACATAAACGCATCACCACAACTCACTTTTTGTTGAACTCTTCCGCTGAGCTGATCGACGAGCACCAAAGTTGACTTTATTTTACGATTCGACGGTGAAAAAAGACTTTATTTTACGATTCGACGGTGAAAAAAGACTTTATTTTACGATTCGACGGTGAAAAAAGACTGGAAGGAGTAAGTTGCTACTCGGATACGACCGTCAGATCCAGGAAGAGCCGAGCAGGGAGCAGCCTGGATGTGGGCGTGTCCTCTGCATCGTTTCCGTCCCAGTGAGTCAACCTTTGGTCGCAGCAGACAGGAGGACAAGGACAGGACTCTTCTTCTTCTGTACGTTTTTTGGCATCTACAAACCGGATTCCAAAAAAGTTGGGACACTAAACAAATTGTGAATAAAAACTGATGTGCCAACATCTAATGTTTTATTCAGAATAGAACACAAATCACAGATCAAAAGTTTAAACTGAGAGAATGTATCATTTTAAGGGAAAATATGTTGTTTCAAAATTTCATGGCGTCAACAAATCCCCAAAAAGTTGGGACAAGTCCATTTTTACCACTGTGTGGCATCCCCCCTTCTTCTTACAACACTCAACAGACGTCTGGGGACAGAGGAGACCAGTTTCTCAAGTTTAGAAATAGGAATGCTCTCCCATTCATGTCTAATACAGGCCTCTAACTGTTCAATCGTCTTGGGCCTTCTTTGTTGCACCTTCCTCTTTATGATGCGCCAAATGTTCTCTATAGGTGAAAGATCTGGACTGCAGGCTGGACATTTCAGTACCGGATCCTTCTCCTACGTAGCCATGATGTTGTGATTGCTGCAGAATGTGGTCTGGCATTATCTTGTTGAAAAATGCAGGGTCTTCCCTGAAAGAGATGACGTCTAGATGGAGCATATGTTGTTCTAGAACCTGAACATAGTTCTCTGCATTAATGGTGCCTTTCCAGACATGCAAGCTGCCCATGCCACAAGCGCTCATGCAACCCCATACCATCAGTGATGCAGGCTTCTGAACGGAGCGTTGATAACAACTTGGGCTATCCTTGTCCTCTCTGGTCCGGATGACATGGCGTCCCAGTGTTCCATAAAGAACTTCAAATCGTGACTCATCTGACACAGAACAGTCTTCCATTTTGCCACACTCCATTTTAAATGACCCCTGGCCCAGTGCAAACGTCTGAGCTTGTGGAGCTTGCTTAGAAATGGCTTCCTCTTTGCACTGTAGAGTTTCAGCTGGCAACGGCGGATGGCACGGTGGATTGTGTTCACTGACAATGCTTTCTGGAAGTATTCCTGAGCCCATTCTGTTATTTCCTTGACAGTGGCATTCCTGTTTGAGGTGCAGTGACGTTTAAGGGCCCGGAGATCACGAGCATCCAGTAGAGTTTTACGGCCTTGACCCTTACGCACAGCGATTGTTCCAGATTCTCTGAATCTTTTGATGATGTTATGCACGGTTGATGATGATAACTTAAAAGTCTTTGCTATTTTATGCTGGGTAACACCATTCTGGTATTGCTGCACTATCTTTCTGTGCAACAATGGTGGAATTGGTGATCCTCTTACCATCTTGGCTTCTGAGAGACACTGACACTCTGAGAAGCTCTTTTTATACCCAATCATGTTGTCAACTGACCTAATGCATTTGCCACCTCCACATCATTGCATTCAGTTTTCATTCACAATTTGTTTAGTGTCCCAACTTTTTTGGAATCCAGTTTGTAACTACTCCCACAGTTTTGGTACTATTTGAACAAATGTATAGCTGTTTCAGGACACGGCTGCTACAACTTCTGCTGTTGGTGCAACTTAGTTTTTTGAGATATTTAGCCTTTTCTGCCATTTTCTTCCCCATTGAAAACGAATGCAGCTCATTTTACAATCTTCATAACTTTTGATTAATTTCACGATTGCATGTATTGCATGAGGAAATCTGGAGTGGCAGAAAAGTATGTTAGACTGGTACAGGACATGTATGAAGACAGCAGGACAGTGGTGAGATGTGCTGTAGGAGTGACAGATAGCTTCAAGGTGGAGGTGGGAGTGCATCAAGGATCGGCTCTGAGCCCCTTCTTGTTTGCTCTGGTGATGGACCGACTAACAGATGAGGTCAGGCAGGAATCCCCATGGACTATGATGTTTGCAGATGACATTGTGATATGTGGTGAGAACAGGGAACAGGTGGAAGAGAACTTGGAGAGGTGGAGGTATTCACTTGAAAGAAGAGGAATGAAAGTCAGCCGTAGTAAGACAGAGTACATGTGTGTGAATGAGAGGGAGGCTGGTGGAACAGTGAGGCTACAAGGAGCAGAGGTCACAAAGGTGCAGGACTTCAAGTACTTGGGGTCCACTGTCCAGGAAAATGGGGAATGTGGTAAAGAGGTGAAGAAGAGAGTCCAGGCAGGATGGAGTGGATGGAGAAAAGTTTCAGGAGTGATTTGTGACAAAAAGGTGTCAGCAAAGGTCAAAGGAAAAGTTTACAAGACAGTGGTGAGACCAGCTATGTTGTATGGTCTGGAGACAGAGACATGGACAAAAAGACAGGAGAAAGAACTGGAAGTAGCAGAAATGAAGATGCTGAGGTTCTCCTTAGGAGTGACAAGGATGGATAAGATCAGGAATGAGATCATCAGAGGTACAGCACATGTTGAACAACTGGGAGATAAAGTTAGGGAGGCCAGACTGAGATGGTTTGGACATGTCCAGAGGAGGTACAGTGGGTATACTGGTAGAAGGATGTTAGAAATGCAGCTGCCAGGAAAAAGACAAAGAGGAAGATACACAGTTAGAGAGGACACGGAGGGGGTTAGAGTGAGGACAGAGATGGAGGAGGATGACTCGCTGTGGCGACCCCTGAAGAGGGAAGATTACCGGTACTCACTGGTACATACAGGGTACAGCGTACTAGCAGGTACTTAATGATAACTACTGGGTAATACTAATCGGGGTACCTACAGGGTAAATAAAAAGGAGCACTTACAAAGTAAAAAGCTTTTTTTTTTTTATGAGGTGACTTGTTACTTTGTGCCCCAGTATGATTTTATTAAACAACGCCTTTGATTACAAAATTCTGTCCATTCACATCAAACACAGATATTGCAATTTTTAAGTTTGCCATGCTGTGTTCTTCAGTGAGCCCAGTTTTTAGTGTGTGTGTGTGTGTGTGTGTGCGTGCGCGCGTGCGTGCGTGCGTGCGTGCGTGCGTGCGTGCGTGCGTGCGTGCGTGCAAAGGTGTTTTGGTTAAGCCACAGACGATTTTAGAGGGTGGCACAGAGTGGCAGCTGCCCCTGGAAAATAATATTTTACCCTCCAGTTGCCACCCTAATGCAGACTAGTTAATGCTGTAAATGTTTTACGTTTTGTACAATCTTGAAAGTCAAGCACATCTCGACAGAACTTCAGTCTTTATCCACACTCACTGATTTACAGTTTGCACGCACATCTCTCGAATTTCAATATGGTTATTGTATATTATACCCACAACTGGAAATGTCACCTCTGGAGAAAGTTTCAAGACTCTCCCAGCGATCAAAGTGGCGATGGAAAACCAGCACTCTGCCCACATTAAAAACAACAAGAACTTCCCCATCCACATGGAAACTCATGCACAACACAACTCTGAATCAGCCACATGGTGAACTTGTAGCCAGCAATTCTCTCTTTCAATGTCCCCCCCCCCCCGGTATAGTTTATTAGAAATACTTTAAAGTCAAATGTGTCTACAATATGTTTTCTAATAAAGTTGGTAAAGCTGCCAGGAAAAAAGACAAAAATGGAGATATGTGCATGGAGTTAGAGAGGACATGGATAGTTGGAGTGAGATGGAGGAGGATGACTCGCTATGGCGAAAAGAAGACATTGATAATTATTGTATTTTACTTGATATTGCAGAACCCTGAACACATTCGAAGGTTTAATTTAATAATAAGAGTCAAACATACTGTTGAAAGAAGCTTTTTATAGAGAAGATGTACTAAATGCAGCTGCACTCAGTCAAAACACAAGATGGCAGCAGTGGCTGTTTGTATGAAGACTTCCGGTGAGGGTCTTGTCATTAACTTATTTATTTATTTATTTGTTAATTCATTCATCCTATAACCTTATTGTACAGGTAATTAAAAACACCCTAAATAAACAACGATGTTTTTTTTTAATTCAAATGTATTCATTTTAAAATACAACACAAAACAATCCCACAAATTAGGCTTATACAATTTATAAATAAAATGAAGGGTAGCAGAAAGAAGAAAAAAATCTTATTATATCTGCCCCCTTTTTCAAACAATCAAATCAAGCAACAATCATCTGCAAGTAACAGAACAAAAAAATCACTATAACTATCAAACTACAATACAACATACGTAACAGTATTTCATATCTGGATAAACATGATGTGTATGTTGATGATGCGAACAGAGCATATGATGAGTTTATGAATATCTTGGAAAGCCTGTATGAAAAGAATTGTGTGCAAACAAATTACACAAAGAGAAATACGAATGATCAACCATGGATGACAAAAGGGTTAAGAAATGCATGTAAAAAAAAGAATTATTTGTATTCATGTTTCTTGAAATTGCGAAGTCAGAGCGCAGAAGAAAAATATAAAAAGTATAAAAATAAATTAGTAGGGATTATAAGGAAACATAAGAAAGAATATTATAGTAAATTATTAGATAAAACTAATGGTGATATGAAAGCAACATGGCGAGTAATGAATGGTGTACTGAAGAATCATAAAGCAAAAACTGGTATTTCAAAATATTTTGTAAAAGACAACGATGAAGTTCATGATGAAAATGAAATTGTAAATGGATTTAATCAATATTTCGTGAATGTTGGATCAAGCCTTGCAGCTAAGATACCAAAAGTAGATAAAAATATGATCCACTCAATTACAGGTTGTGCAAATAGTATTTTCCTAAATGGAACTAACAAAGAGGAAATAATGAATGTAGTAAAACATCTTACAGACAAGAGATCGAAAGACTGGGTGGACATGGATATGATGTTTGTAAAGGACATAATGAGCCATGTTATTGAGCCGTTCACATACATATGTAACTTATCATTTTCAACAGGAATTTTTCCAGATAATATGAAAGTAGCTAAGGTCGTTCCTCTTTTTAAAAATGGTGATAAATGTGTATTCAACAATTATAGACCTATATCCTTGTTACCACAGTTTTCAAAAATTCTTGAAAAACTATTTGTAAACAGACTAGACCAATTTATAGATAAACAAAATATTCTAAGCAACAGTCAGTATGGGTTTAGATCAAAAAACTCTACATCAATGGCTCTCATGGAATTAATGGAACAAATAACTACTGCTGTCGATCAAAAACAACATTGTATCAGTATCTTTGTTGATTTAAAAAAAGCATTCGATACTATTGATCACACCATTCTCCTTGAAAAACTGAACAAATATGGTATTAGAGGACCAGCATTACAGTGGGTATCTAGCTACTTAAAAAATAGGAAACAATTTGTACAAATAAATGATGTAAGATCTGACCTCTGTAATATCACATGTGGAGTTCCCCAAGGCTCTGTACTTGGACCAAAGCTTTTTATTTTATATGTGAATGACTTGGTAAATGTGTCAGGACTCCTTAAATGTGTACTTTTCGCTGATGATACCACTTTTTTCTGTTCAGGTGAAGATATAGAACAAATGTTAGAATTGATAAAGACAGAATTTGTCAAGATACAAACTTGGTTTAAAATAAATAAATTATCATTAAATCTAGAGAAAACTAATTACATGATATTCGGTAATAAAAAGAAAACTGTTGATGTTCCACTCAAAATTGAGGATGTTGAGATTTGTAGAGTGAGTGAGGTGAAGTTTTTGGGTGTTATCATTGATGACAAACTGACATGGAAACAACACATAAATTCTGTAAGAATAAAAATAGCTAAATCGATAGCAGTACTGTACAAAGTCAGAGACCTATTGAATGATAAAGCTCTGTATTTGTTGTATAACACAATCATTGTTCCACACTTAATCTATTGTATTGATGTTTGGGGGAATGCGTGTAAAACAATCACAAAGCCTATTTTTGTATTACAGAAAAGAGCTGTAAGAATTATCACTAGAAAGCATTACCGTCATCCATCAAGTACATTATTTTATCAACTAAAATTATTGAAGTTCCATGATTTGGTAGACTATAATATTTTATCAGTTATGTATAGAGCTCAAAATAATGCATTACCTTTAAATATCCAAATGCACTTTGTTAAAAGACAAAGTTGTTATAATCTTAAGGGAACAGAGTTGTTTGTAAAACCACAATTCAGAACCAGTTTGAAGGGACGTTCTACCTCAATCCAGGGAATTAGATTATGGAATGGCTTGGAGAATGTAGTTAAAAATGCCAAGTCAATGTTTACATTTAAAAAAATGATCAAAACAAATGTGTTAAAAAAATATATGTGAAATAACGTAATGTGTATTGTATTAGTTAGAAAATTAGAAAGAGTTAGTCATTTTGTACTGTTGGTTGAAGAATATTATTGTTTAACCTGATTGTTGGAAAAAGTTGGTTGAAGATTATTATTGTTTACATGGTTTGACTACTGTTGTTTAATCTGATTGTTGGAGATAAGGGGCAGATATAATAAGATTTATTCTTCTTTCTGCTACCTTTCATTTTTTTACATTTTGTACACTATCATTATGAGATTGTCTTGTATTGTTTCTTTTGTAAAAAAAATGAACATATTTAATAAACATAAACAAACATATATATTTTTGCAGTAATTCAGTTTTAATCATTTTCTTAAATAAATTTATTGCTATTGTAACTGTAAACACATAAACTATAGTTTTTTTTACATGCATAATTTACACATGCAGTACATGTATGGAAAGAAGTAAATTGTAGCTTTAAAACTATTAAATCAGGGGCCTTTTGAAAGCTGAAGATGTGCAAACATGTGGGACGTCCCATTTAAAATATGGCAGAATGTTGATGCATATAATCAAGCCACTACTAGATCATTGTTGGATAAAACACTAGAGGGCGCACTAGTCACGTGACCTTCTGATTCACTGAAGCTACAAGACAGCCAAACATCTGCACTTGGTATTTTTGACTGAGTAAAGGCTATGTAGAAAATATCAATTATCATAATAATAAAATATACGCACTATAATAATGTAGTGTTAAAATGTATATAAAAATGTTAAAATGCCAAAAAGCTGTGTATGCTACAGATGTTGGCAACAGAATAGAAGGGAAAACGTCAACATGTCTCCTTTCACAAGTAATCTGATTTAATCTTGTTTCAGTGTGAACGTGACCCGACCAGAACTGAAGTTAGTAATGTAACTGTTTAAAAGTAGCCTATAAAGTTAATGTTATTGCTGTTAATGACTGATAGTATCGTCTGTGGCATGAAGCTCTATAGGCTGGATCATGCAACAATTATTGCAACAACTACTGCAATTACTGCATGCAACAAATTATTAAATAATACAATATTGCCTCATGTAACTATTCATTATATTCTCTTTGCATGTATTCTGAAAATGTACTTTTAAGCTTAGTTATAGATTAGACACTGATCAGTGCATTTAATAGCAGATCAACACAATTTCCAAGTTTAAAAAGTTGGTTTCAAATTAATCTGTTAGTTTAAGTTATATTTAACCAGCTAAACTTCTTGAAATCACTGGAAGTCAGTTATAAGCAATTTGGGTCTAGTGCAGATCATCATTATATAGTCTCTTAAAAGAATTTCTAGCATTTTACACAGTTGTTGTGTAAATTAACATTAACTATGAATTATATTATATGCCTATATTTAAGAAAATGATTAAGACTAAATTGATGAAAAGATACATATAAATTAGTTTAATATGAAATGTACTATGAATGTAAAATTGTGATGAGTTGTTCATTTCGTTATGTTATTTATAGATGATTATTGTTTGAATTGATTGTTTGAATTGATTTGTTTTAAAGAAGGGGCAGATATGATTAGATTTTTTTCTTCTTCTGCTACCTTTCATTTTATGTTTTGTTTTTCATGTAGTCTGTAAAATTGTTTTGTATTTTAAATCTGAAATTAATAAAATAAAATATTAAGTTATTGCAAAGATATTAATAATAATTTGTGACACAGGTTCAGTTGTTTGCTGTTAAGCTGTTGGCAGCTTTGGACGCCATCTTTCCTTCTCCACGTCACAAATGTAAACAATACGGGATAGGTTATTCTAGTGATTTTATCTAACTCTGTGGTTATATCTAATTACTTTTTTAGATATCAACAATAACATCCACAAACCTAAGTAAAATTTAAAAACATTTGTTCCCAGCAAATACGATATAGACTTGATTTGTACATTCAAAATTCAGTTCTCTCTCGTCAAAATGGATGTTTCAAAGCCCATAAATGTTTTTTTTAATTTTTTTTTATTTCAGATGTCTTAAACCTCGTTTATTTTTTAGACAAATTTTGTCACTTTTCCCTTTCATGTGTTATAGTTTAGTTCCAGCATCAATTTAGTTTATCTATATGGTGCCAATTCATAACAAAGGTCAGGTCAGGGCAATGTACAAAAAACATTCACATATATTCTGAACAGCCAGATAGTAAAATGTTAACATGTAAGGAAGCCAGCAGCAAATTTTTAAACACACGGGCGACAGTGGAAAGGAACAACTCCCGTTTAACAGGAAGAAACCTTAAGCAGAACAAGGCTCAGGAAGAACGGCCATTTGTCTCAACTGGCTGGACTCTGAGAGGACAGAAATGAAAAGCAGACACAGAACGACTGGTCCAGGTGAAGGCGAAACAAATAAAAACACAAGTTATTGGTAGAAATATTTACAAATACAAACAATGAGAGTAGAGACAGTAAATGTTTTTATTTAAACCTTATTTTATCAGGAAAAAAATCCATTGAGTAATTCATTTTACAAGGATGTCCTGAGCAATGTGCAAGGTGCAAACAAGCCATTACAAATACAACAGTCTTAATAACAGTAATATTGGTAAATGGTAAAATGGTAAATATTAAAATACTTACAACAAAACATCCAGTAATAAGACATAGAATGCAATGCAAGTTTTTAAAAAAAATCACAATTTAAGACACTTCAACATTACATGTACCGTAGGTGCATGATGTTGACTAAAACCTCTGACAGTTTTTTTTGTTTTAAACTAGATAAAGGAATTTAAAGAAGTTGCAGATTTCTGGGCCAAAATAGGACAAACTCAACTGTCCTGAAATACAGTACTTTTTAAATCTGTTTTTCTTTCAAATGACATCCTATTGGTATTCAAAAGTTGGTATTGGTATAAATTGGTATTCAAAATTATAGATAAATTGGTATTGGTATTGAAAATAAACTGGTACAGGTAATCCCCGACTTACGAGCGAGTTCCGTTCTACGACTATCTCGTAACACGAAATCTCGTATGTCGGAACCCGAAACACGTGTTGCTCGTAAGTCCGGATTTTCGGTCGTAAGTCGGTAAATTTATGCTAGCGCTACTACGAACACTCGTTTTTCATCACAAACGTTCATACTAGTTCATAAACATGCTCAGAAACTTGTTTCCAAACGGTTAGCTAACACACTTTCATCTAAAAACACATAAAAGTGCTCTATTTTCTGTGTGTTCTTTACAAATTTACTGTTCGTTAGTGAGCTCGTAAGTCCGGAACCTCGTATGTCGATGCGCTCGTAAGTCGGGAATTACCTGTACAGTATTGGTATTCAAAATGTTAGACATTTGTAATTAAATTGTTTCTGATCATTATTCCAAATAATTAATTACCGTTTACTACTCAAGAGTATTGGATAATGACAGTTTTACTAGTTAAAATGTGTGTTTCTTAAATTTATATTCATCTGGGTGGCTGAAAAAGTGAATTTTGTTCTCAAGGAATTGAATTTTGAAGCTTTGTTTTGACCATCCTGTTTAATTATTATATGACAAATCGGCTTGCCATACTTCCCTAAGCCCGCCTCGACTCCAACTTTCATTCTAGCTCTGACTCCTTGAGCTTCCAGTGCATCCTGTTTCTAGGGTCCTCTCAGGGGCTCTCCCAGTGAGCAAGAGGCTTCACCCGGTCACAGGAGCTCAGGGATGCCTGAAAAAAAGGGTCTGGTCCTGAAAACCCGGTGTTCTGCTCCTGCCGCCCCCCAGAAGACGATATGATGCCTGCTGTGGAGCAGGGTGTGTTCCACCCTGCTCAGCTGCTCAGATGGGTCTACATGTCCCTGCAGGACCCTCCGGGCACGGCCTTGGACGGCCTCAGGGTCGAGCCGGACTCGTCAGCTCCAGATGTGAAGGAGTGCTGCACAGCTGGTTTGGGCTCCAACTATCTCAACAACTTCTTCCATCTCAACAGTGAGGTAGCTGCACACAGCAAGAGCAAGAATTAAAACTTTGCATGGCTTCTATCTCTCTTTGTGTCTTGCACATATGTATTTACATTAAGAGGCTCATTGATGTCTTGCACTATTTTTACATTAACTCATATTCATGTCCTTTATTTTTACAGTAAACCTCTGCACGCCTTTCTTGGATCGCAGTGTGTTGAGTGTGCAGAATATGAATGTGTGTTTTGTATCCTACCTGAATGTGTGCAAACTGTCCTGGTGTGAGTGCAGCTGGAAGGGGAATGGCAGCTTGACAAAGTTCTCTCCCAAGGTTTAAAAAATGTTCCAGCTCACCCCGACTGGCCTCAGCGTGGTCACAGAGTGATAACACTTGGTATTTCATACGGACACTCTGTAAAGGAACATACGAAATGGAAACTGAGACGTCATCACATTTGATAACCCTAACCCTAGATCCAAAAAAAGTTTGAATGTTGTAAAATGTAATTGAAAAGAAGAGCTGGAATGATTTGCAAATGTCATAAAACCTACATTTTATAAACAATAGAACTTATTAAACATATTGAACTTGTACCTTTTCTTGGAAAATAAAATCAATTTCTTGAGACGTCCTAAAAAAGGTTGTGATATGGTCATTACCTCTGTGAAGCAAACATCTTCTTTTAACAAAACATCTAAGACATGAGGAGACCAGTTGCTGAAGTTGTTTTTAGGAGGGAAGGTCCCATTTTTGGTGTTCAACAATACATTGTACTGGGTTTTCATTGGTAAGACTGGAGCATGCATTGTTCTTAAGCTTGTATACTGTTCTGCATTGGTGGTGTCTCTCCAAATGTATACAGTAAGCTGCCAATGCCATAGGCTCTAATGCACCTCCATACCATCAGCGAGGCAGGCGCAAAACTCAGTTTTTATGACCGCGTACGTTGTGTCGCACAATAAAGTGCCCAGCGACGGTTTTGTATGCGACACCAATGTATTACATTCCCGTTCTTCATTCCTGATCTGGCCTTTTCTTTTGTTTTTGTTTTTTCCCAAAAGGAAAGTGATCTCTCCCTCCTCCGTTGACTCCATAGCTGAAATGGTGAGAAATGAAGGAATTTGTCACGAGCGAATTAAAATCAGGTCCAGCGTGCGTGGCTGCGGGAGGGTCTGCCAGCTCTCGTTTTTTTTCGACCTGTCAATCAATCCAGTAGGCGTGTCAGCAAATGACCAGTCAACGATCTCAGTTTGTCCTGGAGGTAAACACCCCTTGTCTGCAGAGCTGCTCTGCAGCCGCTCAGGGTGGACGCTCAAACATGAAGTCTCAACCCTCTGCGGACAGTACGCGCAGTTTCCGTGTGGGTGACAAGACGCGGGAGTATACTGTGGGCTTATGACAGTACTTTAAACCAGTGTTTTTCAACCACGTCAGGTGTGCCGTGGAAATTATCCAGTTTCACTTAACTGGTCTAAAAAGATTTTTTGAAAACGAATTAATTATCTGCGTTCGGCCGTACGCCGCTCTACGCCGTTCGTATGCAGAGGCACACGCGTATCCCCGCAGGGCATGTACGCGCAAAGCTCAATTTTTACGATCGCAAACGCAAGCGCGTTGTCGCACAATAAACTGCCCGGCGCCGGACTGTTTTGTATGCGACACAAATGTATTAAATTCCCCTTCTTCATCCCTGATCTGGCCTTTTCTTTTGTTTTTTTGCCAAAAGTCAAGTGATCGCTTCCTCCTCCGCTGACTCCATGACTGAAATGATGAGGAAATGAATGAATTTGTCACGAGCGAATTAAACTCGGGTCCAACGTGGCTGCGCGAGGTTCTGCAGATTTCCTGTCTGATGTGTGGGTTGCAGGACCAGTGCTCCCTGTTTTTAGTTTATTTTTTAGAACTTTTTATTAACATATAAACACAGAACACCGCTGCGGCAGAAGCTGCCGGCTCTCGCCTTTTTTTTTCACCCGACCTGTCAATCAATTCAGTAGGCGTGTCAGCAAATGAGACCGTACAGTGAGAGTTACATTTCGTTTGGATTTACTTTTACCGGGGACGCAACGACACAGACTCCGTTGTGCTTGGTATGCGGTGAGAAGCTATTTATTTCATTCCTATTCAAGACACTTTGATAAGAATGACTATACAGTATATTTAATATAGGCGGATACAGAGTATCTTTGTTTACAATTTAGGTTGGTGGTGTGCCTCGTGATTTTTTTCAATGAAAACACTGTGCCTTGGCTCAAAAAAGGTTGAAAAACACTGCTTTAAACATTGTGCGTGTATGGCATGGTGAACTGTGTTTTCACTTTCAGACAATGACTAAAGAAAGTGTTCCTGAGCCTAGGCCTGTCGCGATAAACAATAAATCAATTAATCGCATGATAAAATGAAAATTATCAAGCTCATTTTCATTTATCGGCTTTATCGTTTCTTCGTGTCGTTCTCTTTCTACTGAAGACACTGGATGACAAAAGGCTCAACTCCGGTGTTCTTCACTGACCCCTCCCTTTTTCTTTAAAATCCATTTTAACCATCCAAAATCGTGTTTTTGGATCGTTAAAAGCAGCTACGTTACGAGCTAAGCTAACAGGCTAACCTCAGGGAAAAACAACTCTGTTTTGTCGAAGCTCTAAAATTCACGGTTGAAACTCGTGCCCTTGTCTAAAAAGTTGTTTTTCTCTGCAAAAAGAAGCTGAGAACTTGTTTACTGAATTTTTAAATTAAGCTTTGTGTGACTAATGCTATGCTAAAGAGCTCAAACCACACCGAGCATCCGCCATTTTGAGAACCAAAAAAAAAAGGAAAGAGAGACAGCCCATGTCACGTCAGGGAGCCTCCCCACCATTTTTCTCAAAGAGACACACTGCTCGCTCCCTCACTATCCATCCTTTGGTTCAAACAGTCTTATACTGCCATCTGGTGGTCTGAAAAGTGTACTACACCCAATACAAATTAACCAACATTTCCTCTTAAATTTGACAATAATTACTAATTATTGTGAAATTTCAAACATTATTATCGTTTATTGCAATAATTTCTGAGACAATTAATCGCCCAACAAAATTTTTTTCATTCAACCTTTATTTATACAGGCTAGCCTCGTTGAGTCACGGGGACTCAACGGACAATGTGTTATCTTGACAGGCCTACCTGAGCCCACGTAGTCAGAATCAGACCTGCTTCTAAAGAAGAGCCACCTGCAGGTCTGAAAATCACGGATATCTAATAATTCATTTCAGTCGTACTTTGAGCTCAGAGATTTCTGTATATTCTTGAAATCCATGTAGATTATGGTATATTTAAGGTCCAAAAAAGTTAAGTGAGGTCATCTGGATGGATTCTTCTTGGTTCATCAGTCTGAGTCCTTCCACGAACTCTGTCCTATGCACCTTCTCAAAGTGGATAACTTAGTTTACTGGAGACCTCTAGAACTAGCTTTTCACATGTAAAAGGAGGACCATTGGTTTAACAATAGATCACCAGTAACCTAACAATTGATCGTTAGTGCCCTGATGACCACTTGCTATTCACAAAACGAGCCTGAGGCAAACCTGACCAAAGTGGTTTATAAAAAATTTAAAAATAAGCAGGACAATATTTAAGGTCTTTTCATTTTTCCTTTGGGGACCTTTCCTTTGAGGTGGCTCGGGCATCTGGTTAGGATGCCTCCTGGACGCCTCCCTGGTGAGGTGTTCCGGGCATGTCCCACCGGGAGGAGACCCAGAGGAAGACCCAGGATACGCTGGAGGGACTATGTTTCTCGGCTGGCCTGGGAACGCCTTGGGATTCCCCCAGAGGAGCTGCTCCAAGTGGCTGGGGAGAGGGAAGTCTGGGCCTCCCTACTTAGGCTGCTACCCCCGCGACCCGACCCCGGATAAGCGGAAGAAAATGGATGGATGGATGGAACGCTATTCAGACACTGTCCCTCAACTTTTAGATACAGCTGTTCACAGACTGGTGAACATCTGCCCATTTTTACATCTGAGAGATTCAGCCTCTCTTAAGTGCGCACTTTTTATGTCCAGTCCTCTTACTGACCTGTTACCAGTTAACCCATTTCATTGCAAAATGCTCATCCAGCCACTTCTTACTTGTCTCACAAACTTTATTGTCTGTTGTTGCTTCTGATGTCATAAAATTCTACAAAGGACATTATCTTGTTTCCTCCCCTAAAAATAATACAATTCCATAGTTTCAAATTGTAATATGTTTACTATGTTGTTAATAAATTATGGTTTTATGGGATTTAAGCATTGCTTTTTTTTTTGGTACATGTTACACAGATTTGGAGTTGGGGTTTTAGCACATAAATGTAAAACACATTAAAAAATAGAAAAAAGATTAAACTATGTGGTAACTTTGCATCTGTTGACAGAGTTAGTGGACAAGTTGTTGACATTAATGTGCAGGCTGGTCCTCATGTTTGCCCCACGGTGCCATATAGCACCCATCTCCGGCTCCAGATGCACAAAGATGCTGATTATGTCTTGCCAGTGGGACCAGTTGGAGGAATGCTTGACAATGACATTTTGTTCGGACGAGGAAATGGACACCAGTGGTTCACACACAGTAAACACAGTAGAGACCGAACATCTGCACAAGAGAGAAGACCCACTGGAAACTCTGTCAGAGACAAACAGGAGAATGAGTCAGTGATGGACTGATGAGGCGTATGAAATGCTCTCTATTTGCAGTCACCTCGCCAAGTTTTTGTGATTTAAAAATAGTTTTATTACCTACTAGTACCGGTAGATAAAAATAACATCTAAATCAAAACACAAGTCTGAAAAAAAAATAATAATCTCCTTTGAGAAATCGTAAAATAATAATCTCCTTTGAGAAATCGTGAACATTCCTGAAAATGTCACTTCAAATCTTTTAAAGTGGGGTTTCTATGCTGGAGATTTGTCCACTTAATAACCCAAAAAATTATTTGTAAATAACTACATGATGTGAAACAGGTGATGTAGTAGGAGGTTTTAAAAAATAATCTTTGCATGAACCAATATAAATTTAAGCATTCACACTGTGATCCTTTTTTCGAACATTTTGCAGCATCTTTCTCGTTGCACAATTCCTGTGCCACAAATCATAAATCAAAACGTTCAGCTCGTTCAGGACAATCCTGCTATGACTTTTGGTATTGGTGCAGCTTTAGCTTTTTGAAATATTTAGCCTTTTCTGCCATTTTTTTTTCTTAGAGAAAATGAACTGAGCTCATGTTACCTCCTTCAAATCTTTAGATGTGTTTACAACCTTTTACTGCTCCTTTCACATTTTGTTATGTTCAGCTTCTTTCTGCTTCCTTGTGCAAATTTAAACTTTATTTAGCTACTTTCAGTTGTTTTGTGCTCCTTTCAGGTTCTTCCAGCTACAACATTTTTTGTGCTTCTTCTAACTCATTTCTGTGAATTTCAGTTTGTTATGCTCCTTTCAGCTTATTTCTACAAGTTTCAGCTATTTCTGCTATTTCAGCTACTGTTTGTTACGGTGTTAATTTGAGCGTTTTCAGCCAATTTCACTTTTTTGTGCTCATTTAAACTTTTTTCAGACTAATTCAGCCAAAATGTGCTCTTTCCACTTACTTCTGGTACTTTAAGTTTCTTTCTCCTTTTTAGCTACTATTCAGCTGTTTTTTGTAAATTTCTGCTTTTTTCAAATAATTGTCACTTCTGCTTCTTTCTGTCTAATTTGAGACGATCTTGCTCTGTCCACTTCCTTCTGATAATTTAAGCTTCTTTCTGCCTTTTTAGCTGCTTTTCAGTGTTTTTTTTGTGTGTGTGTGGCTAACTTGTTTTTTTATTTTATTTTATTTTTTAGATAATTTGCACTTCCTTTGTGCTCATGTCTGCTTCTTCCAGCCTACCGGTAATTTGGCGAGTACCGGTATGTGTTTTTTCTGCTTTCTTCTGCTAATTTACGCTTGTTACCTTTTCAGCTACCTTTTTTAAAGCATTTTTTTAGCTAATTTCAGCTGTTTTCAGATAAATTCAAGATTTGTGTGGTAACCTGCTACTTTCAGCCTAATAAATTTCTCTCTACTAATTTCAGCTTGTTGTGCTCCTTTCAGCAGTTATTTCAGCTACTATTCAGCTGTTTTATGCTATCTTTTTAGCCTTTTCAGCAAATTCCTTTTTTTTTTCCTCATTTCGGCTCTTTCTACTTCCTTCTGGTAATTTAAGCTATGCTCTTTCATCTACTTTTCAGCTATTTCTTTGTAAATTTCAGCCTAATTTCATAAGTTATTTGCTATTTCTGTTTAATTTCCTTTCTGCTTCTGGCTTGTTCCTTCTTTTCAGCTATTTTTTTTAGCACTTTTTAGCTAATTTCAGCTATTTTTGGCAAGTTCGTCAGCATTAAGCATTCACACTGCATTTTCACAGGAAACAATTTTTCTAATTAATGAATTTGTTGTATATTTCCAACCTCTGCATCCTTGTAGCTCTGCTGCCAGTGATTTATCATCTTGTTTTCTCTTCTAGGCCTTGAGTAAAAACCTCTACAAAGGGTCTTCACCGTACAGATCCCTCAGTAATATCGTAGATGGCCTGAATTCTCTGGCGGATCATTTCTCCGACCTCTCATTGTCCCCCGACACACACAAACCCAGCAAAAGGCCGCCACCCAACTACCTGTGCCACCTTTGCTTCAACAAAGGACACTACATCAAAGATTGCCCTCAGGTGAGATGGATTTTTATAGCTTATAAAAAAAAGAGAACTTTAAGAGCATGACATCTTTGATAATGTTAACAAAAGAATGTAAGATTTAACTAAACCGGTTGTTACCCACACTTGTTGGCATTTGCCCCAGCTTTTACTAGACCAAATTATTATTTTGAGTCTGAATTCCACCATAAGAATATAATGTTCGCATTTTTATTTTCTTCTGTGTGAAATGGATTCTTCAGCACATGTTTGGATAAATGTACCAGGACCGGCTGGTAATGAGCAGCAGATGCCAGACTGGATCTCGGAGCGGGCCTTAATGAAAGATGATAGGTTTCTCTGTGAAAATAGGCGCGACCTCCCGTCCAAACATGAAAGAAATATTAGCACAGCTGTGGCTCCTCATTGATCACGTTCAGAAGGAAGAACACAACGTTTGCTGGGTGAAGTGGAAATAATTAAATGAATGATGCACATGATGAGTAAAAACAGCAAGGCTGAAACTCAAAGCTGCTAAACTTTTACACTCTGCTACATATAAACAAGTCAAACAAAACTTCATTGCTCGTTTGCTTGCAACAGGTGCAACTTTTTATTTTTTCAAAAATTGCAACACTGAAAAATGATAAAATGGCAATCTTTTAGATTGTCGTTGCATTTTTCATATTAGGGCAATACAAAATGAAATACAGTAGTCCCTCGTTTATCGCTGGGGATCCGTACCCTGAAGACCAGCGATAAGTGAAAAACCACGAAGAAGGAATAATAGTACTATAGTAATAGTTAATTT
>JBBPBX010020907.1:0-11587 GCA_038048925.1 Garcialebias charrua | reverse complement strand
ACTGTATATATACTGTATATATACTGTATTTATATTTATATATATTTCTCTCTTGTGTTTTTCTGTTGTTTAAGTTAATTCTACCATTGCTGTTCATCATTCTTTAGTTTGTAGCAGGTCGCTTTTGTAAATGAGCCCACGAGGCTCAATGAGATTTACCTGACTAAATAAAGGTTGAATGAATGAATACTGTATTAAGATGTTTTAAACCCTTCCCACGTGCACTCTTGCAATATTCTAAACAATGTTTCTAGACTCTAAACACTCTAAAAGAGCACAGAATGTCATGATTTCAGCTCCCTGCCTCCTCTGCTCTTTGCCACATGCAAGAGCTCTTGGTCACGCCCACTTCTCCACTCTGCACAGTGATCAGCGGATCAGCTGCAGTAGGAACTTCATCCTGCAGTGTGGGCTGCACAAAGGTGCAGGAGGTGCTAAATAATTTTAAATAATTTGTTTTTAATAAAAATTCCATGCTGATCGTGCAGCTCATCCATCAGTCAGCCAGTTGTGTGTCATGTCCAATCTTATTTTGAAAAACCACGATAGAGCGAGTCTGCGATAAACGAACTGCGAAGTAGCGAGGGACTACTGGGGAAAAAATAATGAAAGCATTTAGGTGCAATGTGTAAAGTTTGAAACTTTGAAGTAGTTTTTTTTGCCTGCAACTAAACTTATGAAATGTGTATTTGAGATATTGTGTTTTTATTGATCTGTTCTATTTGTTTTATAATTTTACTTCCCCTATATTAATGTTTAAATTTTTTTTGTCTTGTTCTTGCTTTATTGTACTTCACTTTTGTCTGCTTTGTTTTTTAAGCCCTCTTAATATAAAGTGGTATGGTATGTACATTTAGTAAATACGACATTCCATTTACCTTGAAAGTCCCAAGTCAGATCTGGGAAAGTCGTCAGACGCAACTTAACTGTGTTCTAGTTGCAGCAGGTCAGAAAACCAGTAGCATTTGCTAAATATTGTGCTCAATAACCAGCTAACTATCTTTAGCTATAAGCTGATAAGAATGGATTTCTCTGCTACCTGTCAAGCTCAGTGTAAAAATGTCCACAAATAGTGTTTGGAGAGAACTGCGTGTGATTAGATTACTGAGATGCAGACAGAAGTGAAGGGGAAAAAGTTATTGCTGTGGCTATCACAGTTTCATACGCACGTGGCAGCCATGATGGATTTTGAAGTCAGGACTGGGCAGGAGAGTCCAACTTTCCATGCAGCAAGTTTCTATCTATTTAGATATTTTCCAACTCTAAAATAAAACACATCAGTGTTCTCTTGGAGAACTCCAGTCTCACTTCATCTAAAGGAACAGAACTATTTGTTTTTGTCATCACAGTTTTTGTAAGAATTAAACAATTGATTCGTCATCTGTGAGTTTTACAGTTAACAGGAAGCAGGGGCGAGTCTAGAATCTGACCTTTAGGGGGTGCTTAGCCCCCAATGTTGACAACGGCTCTCAGCTTGAACAACGTGGTGGCCCCTGGCGTCAGAAGTAGTGGTGGGCAGATTGGTCCAAAATATCGATAATACCGATACCAACAATCGTATTAATATTGATCAATAGCAGTGTATTAAGATTGATATTTTAGCTTCAGTTTCCCTCCTGTATGCACTACTGCGGTTTCACTAAAGATGAGCAGGCAACTTTGCTCTGCCCCTACCCAGTGTTTTGATGTTATACCAACACGTGACACAGCGGCGCCAGACAAGCCAGCATTTGTTGCCGTGTGATAACTTTGTACAGTTTGTTTATTTAAGAAAAAAAATCCAGAAAAGTAGTGCAATGAAGGGATCATTTTTATTTAATTATCATAGTTTCTGAACACAATGTTTTAGTTTATTCTTGAATGATCCTTTTGTGCACTTTGTTTAAGGGAAAAAAATCCAGCCATCACAAGGTATGGGCATAATTGTTTTATTGTTCTATTTTTTCAGAAAAAAAACAACTTTTATTATAATAAAGTATTTTTTATTTACCTATAAACTTTGTCTAATTCTATCCTGGGTTTTAACTAATAAATGATCCTAAGGAAAAATCACGAAACATTTAAACATCATCAAAATTCACCGTAATTATTAAAAGTATCAGTATGGGTATCAATATCGGTGACACTGTAGATGTATTTACTTGGTATTGGATCAATACCAATTTTTGCAGTATCACACCACTGGTCAGAATCATTCATAATGTATGTGTGTGTGTGTGTGTGTGTGTGGGGGGGGGGGGACACTGGTAGAGGGGTCTGTAGGTCCTTTCCCAGAAAATGTTGAATAAAGTAAATGCCATTTCCTGCATTTTGGTGTATTTTACCGTGTTGTTAAACATCTACATTTATCTACATAAGTAAACACTTGATTCAATAACTATTTTAGAGAGCTCGGCACAACACCAAGTAGCGCTAAGCTAGCGGCGTGCAATACAGACGCACTAGCTAAGATGCTAAAGACGTGGCGCTCTGCTGCTTTACATTACACAGCCTAATAAACGCTTTGTACAATACAGTATCAGTTTAATGTTAAAGCTGCTATATGTACTTTTTGGAACACGCTGGAACTTAGAAAAATTTTGAACAGAGACACGTTTCTGGTCCCTCCCCCTTGCTCTCGGCTGAACTGCAGCTCAGCCTCCATAGATCCGCCTCCACTGCATGTCCTGTCGCAGCCGCTGCGATGTTCTGTGTTTATATGTTAACAAAATGTTCTAATAAAAAAAAAAAACATGGAGCGCTGGTCCAGCACACCAGAACACCAGGAAATCTGCAGAGCCTCACGCAGCCACGTTGAACCCGAGTTTAATTCGCTCGTGACAAATTCATTCATTTCCTCATCATTTCAGTCATGGAGTCAGCGGAGGAGGAAGCGATCACTTGACTTTTGGCAAAAAAACAAAAGAAAAGTCCAGATCAGGGATGAAGAAGGGGAATTTAATACATTTGTGTCACATACAAAACAGTCCTGCATCGCTTTGCAATCCTTTGAACGAGAATGTGCGCGGATGCGCGCTGGGGCTGGGACAGGTGGGGGCGTGGGTTAGGGGCGTGAGAAGCTCTGTTTTTATTGGCTGGTTAAAAACTCTGTTTTTATTGGCTGGTTAACGGCAGGTCACAAGTCGTGTTTCCATCAAGGTTTCTTGATGCGCATTTTGAAGTATCGCATCAGAAAAGGTGAATGGAAACGGCACGATTCGAATTAACTTCCTCTAATTCGCAAAAAAGTTGATACGCTCGCTTGAGGTGGTTTTTGGTTTTTTCGAAACAGAGCTGATGCGCAAAACGAGAGATGGAAACAGATTTGCCGACTCAGTTCTGACGTAGCGAACATTCACGTCATGTGACTGATCAGCTGTTTCCGCTGTAACATCGCTAAAACTAGTTGGCATGACAGAATAAATACAACTTGCCCGATAGCAACACATTCCTGAAATATTCTCTCCATTTTGCCGAGATGCTCGGTTCCTGTTTTCAACCGCTACTTCCGGTTTACTGTAGACCTGCGTAACGCTGACGTCTGACGTAATGCCGCTTTGCGTGGCCTGGTGGATTCGCTTCAAGCCAGTTGATGCAAACACTTCTGATTCGCATTAATTTATTTACCATCCATCCATCCATTTTACATACAGCCACTTGGAGCAGCTCCTCTGGGGGAATCCCAAGGCGTTCCCAGGCCAGCCGAGAAACATAGTCCCTCCAGCGTATCCTGGGTCTTCCTCTGGGTCTCCTCCCGGTGGGACATGCCCGGAACACCTCACCAGGGAGGCGTCCAGGAGGCATCCTAACCAGATGCCCGAGCCACCTCAACTGGCTCCTCTCGATGTGGAGAAGCAGCGGCTCTACTCCGAGTCCCTCCCGGATGACTGAGCTTCTCACCCTATCTCTAAGGGAGAGTCCAGCCACCCTGCGGAGAAAACTCATTTCAGCCGCTTGTATCCGAGATCTTGTTCTTTCGGTCATAACCCAAAGCTCATGACCATAGATGAGGGTGGGAACGTAGATCGATCGGTAAATTGAGAGCTTTGCCTTTTGACTCAGCTCTCTCTTCACCACGACAGACCGGTACAGCGCCCGCTTCACTGCGGACGCTGCACCTATCCGCCTATCGATCTCACGCTCCAGTTTTCCCTCATTCGTGAACAAGATCCCGAGATACTTAAACTCCTCCACTTGGGTAAGGACCTCCTCCCCGACCCGGAGAGGGCACGCTACCCTTTTCCGGCTCAAGACCATGGCCTCGGATTTGGAGGAACTGATCCTCATCCCGGCCGCATCACATTCAGCTGCAAACCGCTCCAGCGAAAGCTGTAGATCACGAGCTGATGAAGCCAATAGGACCACATCATCTGCAAAAAACAGAGAAGCGATTCTAAGGCCACCAAAACGGATCCTCTCAACACCTTGGCTGCGCCTAGAAATTCTGTCCATAAAAGTTATAAACAGAATCGGTGACAAAGGGCAACCTTGGCGGAGTCCAACTCTCACCGGAAACGAGCCTGACTTACTGCCGGCAATGCGGACCAAGCTCTGACACCGGTCGTACAGGGACCTAACAGCCCATATCAATGGGCCTGGTACCCCATACTCCCGGAGTACCCGCCACAGAACCCCCCGAGGGACGCGGTCGAATGCCTTTTCCAAGTCTACAAAGCACATGTAAACTGGTTGGGCAAACTCCCACGCACCCTCCAGGACCCTGTTGAGGGTGTAGAGCTGGTCTAGTGTTCCACGACCAGGACGAAAACCACACTGCTCCTCCTGAATCCGAGGTTCGACTATCCGACGGACCCTCCTCTCCAGAACCCCTGAATTTTTATTTACATTTTAGCAAATTTTCAAAAATTCGCTCAAAATTCGAATTGAAAATAGATGGAAACACGGTTACTGTGGGTTTTTAGAAATGCTTTTAGTACCACCTGGAGAAGCAAGGGGACTATAGTTTTTTTCAGAGATTACTTGTCTAACATCAGTCTGTCAGGAGATAGTGACAGAGTGAAGAAATATGTTAAAAACATGTTTTTAGAAAACTTACATACAGCAGCTTTAACTGATCATAACAAAGACTAAACTTATGCAAGCAGAAGTTACAACGTATATCTACATTTAAAACACACAAAACAAAGCACAACCAGCTTTAAGCATTAACCTTTCATTTAACCATTAAGCACACAATTAATCACGACAGAAAATGGAGGATTTACCTGCAGTTAACTTCGTACAGATGAACATGTGGTACTTCCTGTTTATCACTGTTGTATTCAGCTGCTCATGAGGTCGGCCGCAGGGCTTCGTCCATCTTCTACATTTTTCCAGACTCAGTTTAGGTTTTGGAAATGAAATAAACTGTATTCCACCCTCAAAAGCAGGACTATTCAACTACTTACTTTATTTTTCAGGGGTGCAGGGTTAAAATTTAGGGGTGTGTCACGAGCACCCTCAAAAAGTGTCAAAAATCGCCACTGACGGAAAGTGAATTTTCTCATCTTGTTCACACAACTGATTATGTGAAGAGGCCATCATTAATTAGTTGATGCTTAACTAAAGATAGAAGCTTAAAGACATACTTTAGAAGCAGAGTTGAAGCACAGCAGAGAGAGATGGGGATTGCCTTGAACAATGCATTCTTTCAAATGAGTATTCTTTTTTCCTCCTTTGAAAAAAGTTGACCTATTTTCTTGAATTTCTTCCCAACTTGAATCATACATGGTCCTGTGGGCTCATCACTGAGAACAATGAGAAGATAGCTTCAGTTCAGTAGAGAACACAGGCCCTATAGGAATGTAAAGAATGTGTAGAAAATACGTAGCTTGAGCTTGTAGCTCCCAATGCTTTCACAAGGGATGGCACGGCCTTTAAAAGTCCACATGATAAGAACACCTTAAAGGTTCAGTATGCAGTTTCTGTAGAACTGCAGCAGTTAGAAATATTTTCAACAGGCAAAGCATTCTGATCCCTCCCCCTCAGAGCCATATGTGGCTCTGCCCCCTTGTGGTCTGTTGAATTTCAAATTCAAGCTCTGTTTTTATTGGCTGATTCAAATTCAAGCTCTGTTTTTATTGGCTGGTTACAAACTCTGTTTTTATTGGCTGGAAAATGGCGGGTCACCTTTTCTTTTTAGAAATGCTTATTTACCACCTGGAGAAGCAAGGGGACAATATTTTTTTTAAATTTTTTTCAGAGATTACCTGGCTAACATCAGTCTGTCAGGAGGTAGTGACAGAGTGAAGAAATATGTTCATAAAAAAAGCTACATACTGCAGCTTTAATGAAAGTGTCAAGCGCTACGTTAAATCTCAGTTTGGAATGACTCAAAGTTTGAGGTATACAGTTGATGTCAGAGCACACTGGAGAGTTATTTGCAGACACGTTCTTTTGAAATGTGCAAAATCTGGAAATCATTTCCAGTTGTGATGTCAGATGTTCGCATGTGCTCTTAATATGTCAAATCAAACTAGATGTTTTCGGCGTTGTTGTCATGAAAATGTCTCTTGGGTCGTACCAGCCTTCATGAGGCTGTAACTCATGAACAATCTGCTTTTTGTTCTTGCTGAGTGGCATCTGAGGCATTTGCAGCTCAACACAGCTGAAACCCATACGTTGGGTGTGCTTTTGATGTCGTACGATTTGGGCTGTAAAAATATTACTTTAAGTCCAATTGGGGATTTAATAAGGCTTCAAAGCTGCTATCCATTTCCCTTTCACAACATGCTGTTTTAAGATGTTTTAATCAGACAACCATGCATGTTCAGGTTCAATCAACACCTTCTAACCTAAGGTCGCAACCTTTTGATTACTCTTGCCAATTATCGTAAGTAGCTGAACCTAGAGAGCACAAGACAGCCAGAGCCCTGACAGTAAAAGGGTGTATGGAGGGAAGGGATTGGAATAAATAAGCATTGTTTCTGTGAAGAGGCTGTGGACCCAAAGGTCAGGAAGTCAGGTCGTATTGTTCGCACAGTTCTGTTGGCTGGAGTCATCTCCGTCTCTCTGCCTGTGTGGAGGAACAACTATCAGACACCGAGTTTAAAAACCCAAATGTGCAGCTGCCCGGAGACGACCACATCTACTGTGTGTTTCTGGAAACGGAGGGTAGTGCAGGAAGTGGGTGTATGTCTGTACAGTTACAGTTTAAACACGTTTGAATGGAAGGGAAAAGCCTGCTTCAGTAATCACTGCGGACAGGGGAACTTCTGATAATTGCAGGGATTACAGAAGGAATTCCTTGATTTATATTTGGTCTTAGTGTAAACAAAGATATTTTGAGCTTTAATGTGCTCACAGATCCAGCGTGCAGGAGAATATGAAATAACATCTCCAGATGAAAAATACAAATATCACTCCACTTCACACACCAAATCCTTGCTCTGCAGTCAGTGTTTGGTTTGGTTATTGCTCGTTGGGCAAACAGCTCTATTGTCAGTATTGATCGCACACTTGCTTGTGCACTATGCTTGTATAGACTTTATGAAATCATACTCCTGTATTTCTGGACATCCAGGATGTAAACGTGGAGACAATAAAGGAGATTATTTAGCTAATTTTAAAGGATATCTGCAACTAATACGCTGAACAAACACTGGTTACGTAATTATCATTAACTTGCTTGCACGCAACTAAAATTAGATTCTTAGCTTCAAGTTTCTGCTTCACAGGACTTTCGAGGTAGCGCTGAAGCACAGCAGAGAGGGACATGAGACATACTGAATATTGTATTCCTTCAAAATGGTTAGCATAGTACCGTATTTTTCAGACTATAAGGCACACTTAAAATCCTTTAATTTTCTCAAAAATCGACAGTGAGAATTATAATCCACTGTGCTTTATGTATTGAAAAACTTGTAAATGAGTTCCCGAGGCTCAGTGGGATTAACCTGTATAAATAAAGGTTGAATGATTTAATTCTGGTTGTGCTTACTGACCTTGAACTGATTTGATGTGGTACACGGCGCTCAAAAATCTGTCAAAATGAACTTGTTTCACTTAATGCACCTTATAATATGGTGCACCTTATGTATGAAAACAGACCCGTTCATTGATATTGCGCCTTATGATCCGGTACGCCTTATACTGTAGTTTGAAAAATACGATTCTTTTTTTTTTTTTTTAAATACACTACCGTACTCAGCAGTGGTGGGCCTCCGACCGCTAGGTAGCGCTAATGCGCTAATCCGCTTATAGCGTAGCTAAATAATCTGTTAGCTTTACAGCGGATTAACTAACTTTTATAATTCATACGCGGATTTGCGCTATTTTTATTTAAAATGCAGTACCGCTAATAACTAATTATCTATCAGTAAAACCGAAAAAACTTATTTAGAGGCCCGGACGACTGTCAGCGCCGGATGTGGTCCGTTACGAAAAAGCGTCCCCTCAGTCTCTTTACTAGAGCGAGCGCTCTCAGTTAGCAGCCAGTGTGTTACTCTGCAGCCTTATTGCTTGTTTTCGAAGAGTCAGACGAAGAGTTTTTAACATGGAGGGTGAACTTATGGATGTTTCTCAGCGGCCTATGCGACGCGTCTGGATTTTTAAAAGTATTTCTCCACTGCCCTCTTCAAAATGGCGGCCGCGACGGCCACAGAAGATCCATGAAAACACGGTAAAAACAATTATTTCTTTGCTGAGAAAAATATATTTCTTATCTGACTTTATAGCACAAGGTTTTTCTGAGCTTAACCGGTTCAAATGGTCAAATCTGCTGGATTAAAATCGCCATTTGTCCTCTTCAAAATGGCGGCCGCCATTTTGAAGAGGGCAACTGGCGAAATAATTTTTTTTTGACCATTTGAACCGGTTAAGCTCAGAAAAACCTTGTGCTATAAAGTCAGTGACTTTATAGCACAAGGTTTTTCTGAGCTTAACCGGTTCAAATGGTCAAATCTGCTGGATTAAAAAAATTATTTGCCAGTTGCCCTCTTCAAAATGGCGGTTAGCGTGTTAGCATTAGCTTCCGCTAGCATTGGTAATACATAAGTGCTTTTGAAATTGTGGACCTAAATAAATCAATAAGTGCTTTAGAAATAGCGGAACAAATTTTTGGTTTAGCACTGCCCAGCACTGGTACTCAGATTAGATAGCCTGCTGCTTGATGACATCTTAATAAATAAATAATAATAAATAAATGTCCATTTCTGTCATCTGTGTATGTCTCCCATACACAGACGAAATTCGTCTCTGCATTTAACCCAACCACCACCAGGTGGTGCAGTGAGCAACCATAGAAAGCGCCCGGGGAGCTGGGGAAATAGATGTGCACTCATAGACACCCCAAGGTGTGTAGTGGCCGGGGTTCGAACCTGGGTCCTTCGGGTCCCAAGTCGGAAGCCCTGCCACTACACCATCTTGGCCCCTATCTTGTACAGTACATACATAATGAGATGTTGCTACTAATAGTTGCCACACTAATAGTCAGTGGTGATTAGGGGTTGAACGAGTACATCATTTTTAAATTCGACATTAACATAATAAAGCTCGAGTAGAACTCGAGTAGTTGATGATGTCATAGGATCTTAAAATGCAAAAAAAAAACAACGTCATTTAATACATGTATTTACACAAAAAGACCAACAAAACATTGGGAGTGTACATTATGCTGGAATACCATTCATCATACTGCAGATAAATCACAGGAAAACCAAAACTATTAGTTTTTATTATTAAGCTGTAAAAGTGAAAGAAACGTGTGGCACGTCAAAAATGAAACCAAAAACAGTGGGGCAGTCAACCACCCCGCACCTGCAACAGTGCATGCAACACTGCCCCCTATGGTCACAATATACGGTGGTCACAGAATTTGGTGTAACACCGGTTCGCAAGGCGCTCCAAACAGGAAGTTGGTTCATTTTCTGTTGTGTAACTGCGACGTGATGACGTCACTACAAATACTCGACGTGAAATTAAAAAACTCGATAGATGTCCTAGGAATCGATGTGTCGATTACTCGAGTAGTCTGTTAAAGCCCTAGTTTAGCCTCTTTTTGGGGGTGCTCAAGCACCCCTAAATTTTAACTCAGCACCTCTGAAAAACTAAGAAATCATCATTACGATTTTGTAAGGAAACTCAATTCTCAAACATTAGATTCACCAAAATATTGAATAAATTTGGAATAAAAACAGAATAATTGATCTAAAAAAGCTGTCTGGTCCTCTGGACATTCAAAAAAATAAAATAAAAATAAAGCAAAAAATTGTAGAAACGTTTCGTCTTTCGTCCGAAAGACTTCCTCAGTCTGAGGTGCTGTATTCAGCTCAGTCTTATAAATAGCACCCTCTCACAGTGGATCAACCATAGGATCAGAATCACAGAATAATTGGTGACACTCCTAAAAGGGCAAATAAAATCTATATATTTTTTGTTTGCACAAGTCAGATCGTCTGTGCCACCTGTCAATTAATCCAGTAAGCAAGGCCGCAACTGACCAATCGATCGGCGACCTCAATTTTTCCCGAAGTGAAATGCCCCTGAATCCAGTGGCGTAGGATGCGTGAGAGAATCGGAGCGCTACATCTGTAGCATTTTAGCTAACGCGTCTGTATTGCGTGTCACAATGCAGTTGTCTGCAGTTGGCGACCGGTGGTGAAGGGGGGCTTTTAGGATGCGTGAGAGAGAAGCGGAGCGTGCTCTATTCACACAAGGAGAGCTGTTGGTCAGGCTACTTCTTGTTGCTCTCTAAAATTGTTATTGAATCAAGTGTTTACTTATATTGGTAAATGTAGATGTTTAACAACCTGTTAAAATACACCAGAATGCAGGAAATGGCATCTACCGTATTTTCCGGCCTTTAAGTCGCTCCGCCCCATAAGTCGCTTTTGTCCAATATGTCCAATAAATTGGAAAAATCCATAAATATGTCGCTTCGCCGCATAAGTCGCATCTATTATGCGTCACCGCTGACGCGTCGCGTATGTTACGCGTCACCGGTGACAACCCGAAATGTGGGCCGACGTTTTGCCCTGCTGCAAATGGAGGACACAGCAGCATGCAAGGAAGGACTTTAACAAGATTAACACGGTAAAAACAATTATTTGTTTGCTGAAAATTATAGCAAAGATGTGTCTTAGCTTAACCTTTCCTTAATAAATTCACGCAATGGTCAAATCAGCTGGATTTTAAAAAGTAGTTTTGCAACGTGCATGCGCAGCGAGCGGATACGCTTCATTTCTTTAAAATTTAGCAAGATAAACACTTAAAAATATATATTTGTTTGCTGACATTATAGTAAAAGTGTTTCTGAGCTCAACCTTTCCTTAATAAATTCACGTAATGGTCAAATCAGCTGGATTTAAATTGTTTCGCTTTGACGTCTTCCAAACGGTCGTGCGCGCTGCGAAAATAAATTATAAATAAATTGAATTTTAGCTCAAACATTGCCTACAGCTAATAGGTTGTAAATATCCATCCGTGATTACTTTCTGTAAGTTTCATCAAAATCTTGTGTGGTTCATGAGATATTTTGCTTACAAACACTAGTTCAGACCTCCAGAGTTCAGGAGGCCGGGCTGCGACAGAGTGAGTCCGAGCAGAGGAAGCTTTTTTCGGACACATGTGCTGGGAACGGTTGGTGGACCCTAGCAACCGAAAGTGGTAC
>JBBPBX010020906.1:16710-42904 GCA_038048925.1 Garcialebias charrua | reverse complement strand
GTCCCAGTTACAGCCAGCAAAAATATAAAGTGTAAAGAAAAACAGTAATAAGAGCTAAGATATCAGCTAAGAAATATACTGAACTAAGAATACACTAAGCACTAGTAGTGCAAAAACAATACGCCGAACAGCAGCACGAACATGAGTCTGTGGGAGCAGATGAGCATGAATGAACACAGCAACGTGAAACAGATCAGCAGCATAAGATCAATAACATGGATAGTCAGCAGCACATTTCACAATTAAGTGTCATTACAGTGGGGGGTTTTTCTCATAGTGATAATTCTGATTAGAGATTCATGAGTCTAACAGCTTCAGGGTAGAAGCTGTTCCTCAGCCTAGTGGTTCTACACTTAATGCTCCTCAACCTCCTTCCTGAGGGGAGCAGGGCAAAAAGTGTGTGTGCTGGATGAGTGGGGTCCTTCATGATGCAGTTGGTCCTCTTCCTGCATCTAGAGGTAGACGTCTGTAATGGTGGGGAGGCTGACACGACACCCCATTTTGTGGACTGACTCCCCCACCATTTATGCTGCCCCATAATTTCACGCTGTTGTGTTCATTTGTACTCACCTGCTCACACAGACTCATGTTCGTGCTGCTGTTGTTCAGCGTATTGTTTTTGTACTGCTTGTGCTTAGCGTATTTAGCGTCGTTCTTAGTTCATTTCTTAGATCTTACTACTGTTTTTCTTTACAATTTATACTTTTTTTGGATGTAACCGGGACCCTGTGTGTACACAGTTTCGTTCCACCACATGTACTACATTAAACGGCAAAATAAAGAACTTTGACTTTAGACTTTTAAGCAACGTGGTCTGTAGTACTGATGGGTGTCCACGAGGTGGCAGCCTAGTCTCACAAACGACACTGGCGATTCAAGCCCGCAGTTTCACACCGAAAGGGGGAGGGGGGGGTAAATAAATCTTACAATTTAATATATATTTTTTTAAATTATACATTTTTTATAAATAAATAATAAATTATATATATATATATATATATTGTTGTTTTAAAACGTGTTTAAAACGTGTTAGGTTGGTTTTAGTGATCTCAGAGGAGTGCAGTTGGAAACTAATATTAAAAGTGCTGTGCAAATAAGTTCATATAACTCCATGTTGATCTGCAAGTCATACATTTTTACTAGTAATTTATATATTTTTAATTTATGTCTAACCAACTACAAAGTGTCACCATTTAAAAACAATAATAGACTATTAAAAGGTTTTGGGCCGTGAAGCCACTTTTTAGAAGTCTTACCTTTTTCTAGTCTGAGCCTGATTTGGATAGTCAGGTCACTAAGACGAAGGCCCCGTATGAGCTGGACGCACCTAGATCAGGATCGTCCACTAGTCAGATAAAGGTTTGTCCAACTGGAAACATTGCTTTATTGGAGGTTGACAGTTTTGAGGTCAAATGAGGCAGATTATGTTGCCAGTTAAGACATTAACCCATTCTCAAGCATGGTCAAGGTACCGTCATGATGTGGGGTTGTCTACTTTAACTAAAATTACATCATAAAGTGAACCATAAACCTAAAACTTGTATTATTTTTTTCAGTTAAACTGTTATAAATTGTTGCTTATGCATGCATGAAAAAGTCCAGAGACGAGAGGAGCTGCATTAATAGATTTGTTTTTTTTATTTCAAAGTGAATCTTAACAATAATACACCATTAAAGTCTTATTTTGACACTCACCAAAAGAGTCACCTGGAAAACCCGCTTAATGTGACAAAGTAGAGAAGGCTTGGTCACACCTAAATTACTGAGATCTAGAGAGGAAACACTATCGCAAAGTGTAAGAGACATCACATCCATTGAGTTAGTTTTCCCAGTCCTCGTACTGTAAATATTGCACAGTGCAATTGCTACATGGCAAACTAGTGTAGCACAAAATGAAATATTAAAAAGCAAATGAAACTAAAACGTAAAAACAAAGCCACAAAGAATCTACAGGTAATAAAACAGTAACAGTTCAAAATCCATGATCAGATTTGAGCGGCTGAGCGATCGAAGCACACGACTCCATAACTTGCAGCGTGAATTAACTTTGAAATTGACAAGAGATGACCAGAATGAAAATAAAATGAGTCAAAAATAATAAAATAATACTCAATCAATCAAATCTGTTACACAGTAGCACATTTAGATTCTTACAAACCCTGAATTAAGAGGATTATTTTCATATCAAAGTTTATATTCTTTACAAATGACAGCTTTTCATGCTGTTACAGTAAACCTCGAAAACAACATGGTCATGATGGTGTCAATCGCTAAAAAGAAAAAGGAAACATTTGAAAGACTTCTCTCCTCTTGCGTCCATTTTTTTTTTTGTTTTTTTTTGAACATCACAAATACGGGAGAGTCGACGCAGGCGCATTGCTGGTGGAGAAACCTTTTGGAGGGAATTTAAAACGTTACACTTCACATGCTAATTAACGGGGAATTGTTTCAAGCACTAATCTTGTCTAGTTCATGCCTCGTCATTGTGAAATAATTTTCCCAAAGTGATATTTAAATTAAATAAGATAGTAAAGCCAAACAAAAAAAGATTAATATAAAATAGGCAATTAAAAGCACACAACTGTCTCAGCATCAGTGTCTCTCGTGGGGTATTGCACTCGTGACTTGCAGAGAAATTACAATCTCGTTAACGGAGCAGCTTCCATCCAGAGCACGAAAACCCAGAGCGGACAGAAAAAACACGTCTCCTCTGATTTACAAAGACCTGTATCCTTCATTTGCAGGACAGAAGACACAGTGAAGCGACACGTGTGTTCATGCAAGGTAACGTGAAGCGTGGAGCTCATCTAAGAACACTTTGTGGTGCAATGAGCGCACAATGTAAAGTATTGCATCTGCTGTTCAGCCAGAGTTAATGACTCTATGATTGTAGAGTGTCACTTCATGCAGAGTCTGTCTTCTACTTGTGTTGGCGCGTCTGAAAGTAGGCTTTCACGACGAGCTGATCAGAAGTCGAATCGTCTGGAATGACTGTGATTAGGCCTGTCGCGGTAAACAATAAATCAATTAATCGTACGATAAATGAAAATTATCGACCTCGTTTTCATTTATCGGCTTTATCGTTTCGTGTCTCTCATTCTACTGGACACCGGATGACAAAAGGCTCAACTCCGGTGCTCTTCACAGACCGCTCTCTTTCCATTTCAAATCCATTTTAACGATCCAAAAACAGCGTTTTTGGATCGTTAAAAGAAGCTAAGCTGTGAGCTAAGCTAACAGGGCAACCTCAGGGAAAAAAATCTCCATCTTGTCAAAGCTCCAAAATTCACGGTTGAAACACGTGCCCTCGTCTAAAAAGTTGTTTTTCTCTGTAAAAAGAAGCTGAGAATTTGTTTACTGATTTTTTTTGTTTTTGTTTAAAGACCGTGTAAAGTGAATTTCAACATTTTCTTCAATAAACATTATAAATGTCGTAATTGTAATCTTGTAAATGAGTAAAAAGTCTCAAAATTGTAGCTCAATTAATTTTGGAGTTATAGATCAAACTGTGTATAAACATATTTCTCTTTCAGGATTTTTTAGGCGTGGTTTAAATGTGACCGCGTTTCGTCACGCGGTCCCAAGTATAGCCCCACCCCCTGCAGCTCCAGCCGTATAAATGCGTTCTTCGGTGGAGCCGTTCACTCGCTACCGACCGTCTCCCTCCAGTACTGGCGT
Organism: Garcialebias charrua; assembly: GCA_038048925.1. Classification (NCBI taxonomy): domain Eukaryota; kingdom Metazoa; phylum Chordata; class Actinopteri; order Cyprinodontiformes; family Rivulidae; genus Garcialebias; species Garcialebias charrua. Next base: position 39,226 of record JBBPBX010020906.1, on the reverse strand, counting down.
GCTGCTGGAGCGACCACATGCCACCTGCACCTCCGCGCACCTCCGCCCCCCCCCCCCGCGCGCGCGCGCGTGTGTGTGGCGATCAGACCCCGCATGCATGTGACCGGGTCGCGCGCGTGTGTGTGTGTGAGAGGCGATCAGACCCCGCATGCGATGTGACCGGGTCGGACCGCGAGTCCGCTCATCTTCTAAAATAGCGCTGATTATAACAGCGGAGTTATGTGTCCTCAACTTTAAAAACATAACCAGAGTTGTTAGTGCACTAAAAACAGCGTAACTCTTGGAAAAAGAAGCTGCTGGAAGCCAGAACTCAGATAAAAACGGAGCAGGTGGATCTCTGCTTCCCCCGTATGCCTCCCCACACAGCTCAGCTCTGAAGGGGGCTGGACACGGCGCAGTACTGCGCTGAAACCACGCCCACGCACTGACACGCCCCTAGCGTTCCAGGGCAAGGCAAAATCATGTTTTTTCATGATTTTTGACACTTAATTTTATAAGGAAAACAATGTTTTTAATCAGTCAGATTTATATGGGTGATTAATAACACATATTTATGCCATGTGACAAACTAAAAACACAAATTTAATTTCACTTTACACGGTCTTTAAAGTTTTGTGTGACAAATGCTCTGCTAAAGAGCTCAAACCACACCGAGCGTCCGCCATGTTGAGAACCGAAAAACAGGAACGAGACAGCCCATGTCACGCCAAGGAGCCTCCCTCCCGTTTTTCTTAAAGAGACACGCTGCTTGCTCCCTCACTATCCATCCTTCGGTTCAAAGTCTTATACTGTCACCCAGTGGCCAAAAATGGTACTACACAAAAATTAACCAGCATTTCTTTTTAAATGTGACAATTACTAATTATTGTAAAATTTCAAACAATATCATCGTTTATCGCAATAAATTCTGAGACAATTAATCGCCCAGCAAAATCTGTTATTGTGACAGGCCTCACTGTGATACAGTCCTAGGTTTTTTTTCCTGCCTTCTTGGTAGAGGAAAGACCGATTACATGGTTTATTAGTTGGATTCTGTCTTCTTCCTCACTGAATTCTTTTACTTTCTGGATCTCAAGGCACACATGCACAGTGCTGTTCACACTGTCAGTTTCAATAAACACGGAACGATGACCATTGCGTTGCGCTGACGAAACATTTCCATATGAGACACTCATAAAGGGGAGAGCGATCTGAACACAAGGCAATTTCGAACATCAAACTGTGACAACTGGTATTTTATCCAGATAAAACACTTAAATAAAACAAAGGTTACTTCTTATGAATTTGACAATTAAACAAGTTGTAAAAAAAAAAAATGCTTTAGAGCTGAGACATTTGTGTCAATTTGTTTTAGCATTCAACTATTTCCAAGCCTCACTACCTGTGTAAGTGCTTAGTGGCAAGTGTGTTTGTGTGCGACCGGTGGAAACGTTATAGAAGCTTTTCCATGGGACACAATTATTATTTCTTCCTTTTCCTGGCATCTCACAGTGCTCCTGTAACTCACAAAAAGAGTACGGGCAGTACACGGTAGACTCACAATGAGAAAGTTAAATCAGTCCTGCAAGCTACAGCTTCTGATGTGTACAAAACATCAACATGAAAACGTACAAAAAGTAAGTTACATCGATACATTGTTTATATGCAGTGACGAGCCCAAAAGGTTAATAATAAGGATTAAAATACTGATGCAGAAAAACACGCACAACAAAAACACACACACACACGCCCCGAGAAACGACGACGAACGCAACTGAACGTTCATCATCAGCAATACAGTAGTTACAGTGACACTCCAAATATGAACGCAAACACATAAACCAAACCACCTCTATTTTAGATCATTAGGGACGAATACAAAACGCTAGGCTTCAACTCAAGAGAGAAATCACCTCAATTCACAGCTACCGAAGTGGCAATCATCACATAGCAGCTTATCTATGATACATTCATGACAGAAATGATACGACTCATTAATTGCCCCAAAAGCAAGACAAAACATTGGCTTTTTTTATATCTTTTTTTTTTTTTTTTTAAGATATAACTTTTTTTGTTGTTGTTGTTTTTAATCAAAACCCCATTCTACAACTACAGTATGACTGAGGTCTACGCAAACAGAATAGCTACCTTGCTCATAACATGAATTACAGTCTTTGGTGCTGCACAAGCAACTTCATTTCAAATAAAGGACAAAAATAAAACGATAACACATATAACTAGCAAAAAAGAACAAAGAGAAATGCACACACACAGCATATATATATATGTATGTACTACCATCACACATATATATGTATATATTCTCCCTGACGGAATGTATAAATAAGCAGTTGACACTAATAAGCCTTTAACAAATGGTAAAGGGGAAAAGTTAACTTTGTCACACATGCATAAATGAGGGAATTGCACACAATTAACTTGCACCTTATCAAGCATCGGTACTAAATAGTCTAGCTCTATAATATATGTCCATATATGTGTGTGTGTATATCAAATACTGCACGGTTTGCTCAGGCTGAGAGTCCATATTGGAAATTCTTTTTTTTAATCTTACCTAATCAAAGCCATGCCCATCACACTTCTAAATATCAAAAAAATTAACTAAAAGTGAAAACACTCAAAATAATAAAAGACATTAAAAAAAAACAACTAAACAAATAATCAACGACTATTTAGATTGTATTGCAGTTTTTAAACAGTACAAATACTGTTAGTAGTAAGTTTCACTAAATAGAAAGTGATTATCAAATATTAAGCAATACTCAGTACTTGCACTTTTTACACTAGTTCATTCGGGAACAGACGAGGAGAAAAAACAAAAAAAATGTAAAGGAAAAAGCAGGCATCCGCAACAGCAAAGCATGCTGGTCTGCTTGAGAGAACAGAAAGGTAACTCACAACACATTGAAATATACAGACACCAAAGAAAAAAAAAGCACCGCTATATATTTGTGTGTGCGTGCGTGCGTGTGTGTGTGTGTGTGTGTATGTATATATATATATATATATATATATATATATATATATATATATATATATATGTACACATGTGCATATACATACTCACACATAGGATGCATCAACTGATTAGAATTTCAAGTGCTGCAGTCCAGTACATTAATATTCATGTATATAGTCGTTTATAAGTAGTTAACAATAACAACCTCAAATATGTAAGGCACTATGGCTGAGGACAGTTATACAATGCAGCGAGTCTTGTGACACGAACAATAAGAGCAACGTCTATGCATCTTCCCGTTTACATTTTTGCTCATGCAAGACCACATGCAGCGTGAGGAACAACCTTATTTAAATCTGATTATTGACTTGACATTGCCAACACCAAAAGACACAGAAAAAGGGTACAAATACTTCAAAACGCAGAACAACGTACACCGTGGACACATGTGCATATGTCAATCTAGCGCTAGAGATTGGGATGGCTTTACAAATGTGAATGTGTCTTGCACACATAAGAAGGCAATGTAGAAAAATAGCTGGGACCGGGGGTTCTAACTATTCCACAACACCCCCAATTATTTACCTGTCTTGAGGAGTATTTGTAAAAGATCCGATGCAAAGGTATATCAAATGTGCAAAACACATTAGGTGTGAGTTGAACTACTCGTCCGTTCTTTCATTCTGTCATCCATACGTTATTTCCATCTTTATTTTTGCTAAATCGTCACCACCAGTTTTTTTCTTCTTCTTTTTTTTTTTTTTTAAAGCTTGAAGTTCAGTTACACCCAAGTCTACATGATTCAAAAAAAGAGTTTTGCTTTCTCTGTGGTTGTGCCATGGTTTTCAGAACAGAAAGCCATGTTTGTGGTTTGAGATAGATTTTATCCTGCTCAGCCCCCCGGTGGTAGAAAGGGTACCAGAGCAGCCACACTCAGATGTAAGGGTACTGGTTTATTTTGGTAGGGCTCAGAGGAAAACTGCCGAAAGCGGGTGAAGCGATGTAAGAGTGTGGGGGGAAAAGGGGCTTGAACTGGCCCTGGGGGTGTAAGGTAGGGGAGGGCAACAGCCGGGGGTTGATACCCACTGCCACCTGATGAACAATGCCTGCTGGGTGAGAGATACTGTAGGTAGGCTGGAGGACGGGGCGGGAAGCCCCAGGGGAGGCCAGCAGGTGGGCCACAGGGGCAGCTGGGACCAGAGGACCAGACGGAGGGTACGACAGTAAGGTAGGCTGGGAGTGCGGGTGCCCTCCAAGGTGGGGGTGGGGGCCCATTGTGTGGTTGGGACTGCTGTGGGAGAGTGTGAAGGTGTGCCCGTGCATGGTAGGAGGGATGTAGGCCTGCGGTCGCCGGTTGGCAAAGTTCCCGTTCCACTCGTGGTGGCAGGAGCTGAAATGCTGCACCTGAAGGAGAGAAGAAGAAAACTGAATGCCAGGGAAAGGCTCCCCCATAGCTCTGCGTTCGGCCGAACGCCGCTCCGTGCGTGCGTTCTGTGCGCGCACGTTCACCCGCACAGCTCTGCGTTCGTTCTCGCGTTTTCGCTCCAAATTCTTGACGTCATTTGAGCAGCCACAGCGCAGAGCGTGCGCTGATTGGTCATTTGCTGACACGCCTACTGAATTGATTGACAGGTCGGGGGGAGGAAAAAAAAGGCGAGCCGGCAGCTTCACACAGCTTCAGCCGCAGCGGTGTTCTGTGTTTATATCTTATTAAAAAGTTCTAAAAAATAAATAAAAACAGGGAGCGCTGGTCCTGCAGCCCACAGCCCACCAGGAAATCTGCAGAGCCTCGCGCAGCCACGTTGGACCCGAGTTTAATTCGCTTGTGACAAATTCATTCATTTCCTCATCATTTCAGTCATGGAGTCAACGGAGGAAGCGATCACTTGACTTTTGGCAAAAAAAGAAAAGAAAAGTTCATATCAGGGATAAAGAAGAGGAATTTAATACATTTGTGTCACATACAAAACAGTCCGGCGCCGGGCAGTTTATTGTGCGACAACGCGTTTGCGTACGCGGTCGTAAAAATTTGAGCTTGGCGCGTTCATGCCCGCATTCGAACGCTTGTGCCTCTGCGTACGAACGGCGTCGAGCGGCGTACGGCCGAACGCAGAGCTATGAGGGGGCCTTAAGTTTTACTGACACAGACTGAGTTTTTGCTCATTTTTAAACAATAAAGAGGCAATATTACAATAAAATGTTTTGATTCCAGAGCGCAATGGTTGAAACCACTAGTGTGGTGAATCAACCTCCATTAACAATGAGGTGAGTGATGATGATTGCTGCTTTGCTTCAAAAATCTATAATTCAATTGTCTTCTTTATTACTGTGCTTGTCAAAATTAGTCAGAACCATCGCTTTAGAATATGCTGGTCAAGATTCTCAGTCATCCAGGACATGATCAAATCAATTTCTGTTACAAATAAAGTCCAGTTGTTTCTGTATTGAACGCCTTTAAAAAAAAAATCTTTTTAGAAATCACACCTTCTTAGTTCGCTAGATTCTGACGCCAAATAGTAAGAACTACCGGTAGTGCTGAATTCAAGAACTTACTGTGACAATATAAACAAGAAACATCCTACAAGGAGAGACTATTCTTGTTTGGACACAAATTATGCTACGGTACTTAATAAACCAACCACATCTATTAAACCATTATGACCAATCAATCAAATGATATTAATTATAAATGAATGACTAAGCTAATTTTTTCTGCAGACAAAAACCCTTAAATTGTTTAAAACTGTGACGTCCAGCTGACTTTTGCATCTTGCACATAAAATGTCTCACCTGCCCAAAACCAATAGGCTGCTGTTGCTGGGGCTGAAACACAGGGGTGATTTTTTGTGGCCTGTTGAGGAGCGGGGTAGAGTAGTGATGTTGTCGTAAAGGAATGCCTCGCCTTTTGAACTGGCATGAAGACTCTAAGGCTGGAGGAGGAGGTCATGTGACAAGGGAAGGAGAAATGACCAAAGAAAGAAAATAGTATAAGTGTAGGAAAAAAACCTGATACCCAGCTATCAACAGCAAACTGAAAATAACACACAAACAAGACGAAGCAGGAGCTTGTATTCCACTGCAGCAACTGAACATATACAACAAATCTCAGCGCTCGCTTCCTGACATCTACAGCAGGAAGCTTTAAAAACAGATCAGCTATTTCAGCGGTCTTGGAGGAGTTCCACATCCTAAGACACGGTTGCATCCATCCTTTCTTTTAGGTGGTTATAAATAAATATGTTTTAGAGATCTGAGAGAGGTTTGTAACTAAGCTTGATCACAGAGTTTGGTGTGGGAACATAGCATCACCTATAAATAAACCTGGCACTACTAAAATAGAAAGTCATGCCCTTTTATGTTGGACTATAGTTGTAACAGTTTGAAGGCTGCGAAGGGAGATGGCGTAGACATGAAAAGCAGCGAGCCTATTTGAATTTCTCTAAAACAAAACACACTATATACTTTGTAATTTTTTTTAAAGAGCACTGTCACCTGTGTCCACTATCCACAGCATTGTCACTTGTAACCCAACTTAAATCCCTAAAAGAAATTAATTTAAAAAAATTTGAGGCATCCAGAAAAAGTCAACATTTTCTGGTGAATATGTACGAATTGCATATTTTGCTGAGAAGCTTTAACGTTTAATGATAATTATCAGTGTCTTGTGTAGATTTAAGAAGTGCACATCCACACAGACACAGCAAATCTCAGAGTGAGTCTAGAGCCAGAATAAGAAGTGTTGACACCATGCAAGTATCCACTCAGAACAAAACCGTCAGTGTAGTGAACCCATAATCACCTGTTAGAACCTCTGTAGCCTACTAACACTGCATAATCCCAGGCCATGTGACCTGCAGGGCAGACAGTCTTTTAGGCTGAAATGATGTCATCAGAGGCTAGTTAGCCGTCTGAGTGGATAACAACAGCTTGGGGAAGGAAAAATGTCCTATATTCTTATTTACTGATGGGTGTAATTTAGGTTAGGTAAATTAAACTCTTATCTTAAGTCACTTCCAACCATTGTACATTATAGACAAATAAAAGGAGCAAACACTTAAATGCATTTGCGTTAAAAGAACAGTATTAGTCAAGGTTTACCTGTGTTTCCAGGTGTTTCACTAACAGCACAGTTGTTGTTGCTGTTCTGCACCCGCATCGGCGGCACTACAACAGTTCGAACCGTTGGTTTGCTGGGCTCAGTTTCTGGAGCCACGCACGCAACGCGAGGCTCACAGTTCTGGTTGCTGTCAGCAATGTAGTGGCGCTCTGTAAAGGGACCGCTGCTGTGGCCGGAGCCGTGCGATGCAGGCGAGCTGTCCACCGTGTCACAACCACTCTCCTGTTCATCGTCCGACATGCTTCGGAAAGACACAAATACTGTATAAGAAGCACATCTATAGCTTGACTTGTGCTGTTTGATACTACTACTGAATAAAAACATATTAGTAATCCATACAATATAAGTAGCCTTATTAATCAAAATCAGTACATTTGCTGTGTGAGCCTTTTTCTGTTTAAACACCTTTACCTGTTGGAGTGTTTGCAGGGGGAGTTGCTGGACTGTGCTGAAGCAGAAGAGCTGGTGCTGAGCGTACTGTCTGGGCTGCTGAGAGAACACACCCTCTCCATGCTGACCATGCTCTGACACGCTTCACAATCGGCACTACCCTTACATCTAAGCGCAGGAGCAGAAGAAAAAGTCAGATACACAACTCCAATAACCACTTCTGAGTTAAGTGAGACGTCATAGTGAGCACTCACTCCCCCCTTGAGTGTCTTTGTGCATTGTCTTCTTCATCACTGCTGATACTGATGACACTAACAGTGGGGCTGGCTAGGTCAGAGATCACCATGGCCTGCCGCTGCTCCTGCGAAACCGAGCGCTCTCCACAGTCTGGCTCCACTTTACAGCAATTCTCTTCACCATCCTCCTCCACTTGCACTGCTACTTGCTCTTCCTCCACAGAGTGCCCTTTCTGTAGACATTTGGCCTCCTCTTCCTCAATCTCTTCCACATTCTTTGCTGTATCGGCCATCTTTGGAGAGTGACATGCTAAATTTTGAATGAATGTGTTTTGGGAGTTGTTGCTGCCCCTACATATGATTTGAAAAGAAAAAAAATCACATTCAGAAATGCACATGTTTATATATGTATATATAGTATATAAATCTGTTCCTTGAGGATAAAGGCTATGTGAAGTACCTGTTCACACAAGGGTTTGCTCTTTTGTTTGCAGCTGGCTGTGGCCACACCACATGTGCAATGCCTATGTTGACCGGCTGGTGGGCGGACATGGTCATTTGGTTGGTTAAGAATGGCTGAGGGTGTGCAATCATGGAGGTGTAATGGTTACCATGGGGACGCACTTTCCTGCAATGTGAAAAGCGATCAGTGAAAGTGAAGCCAGACGCCGTTAGTGGCATTTCTGACAAATTATCTGACTCATGCTACATCAGACTTGCATTTCTACTCAAGAAGCACAGCAACTTAAGTTAATACAACACCAGAAATTATAAAACTATACTGTATACTGGAGCTATAAATACATATATACCACTTTCTCAACTAGAAAAGTTTCTTACCCCCAATCGCCAATTCTCTGAGAGCCTGACACAGTGTCAGATGCCAAAGTGGTTGGTGGTGGGGGCACAGATGTCACCTGCTGCCAAGTGGGCACTAATATCTGCTGTGCGTGGCTCGACCAGGCCTGTTGGTGTGAGGAAAAGTGAACGGATGATTCATTATACTGATGTCCTGATGCATGCTCAATAATCCACGTTAGGGGTGCAGGAAAAAAAATCGATTTTTTAAAATAATCTAGATTCTTAGTCCTGGCGATTCAGAATTGATTCTAAAAGCCCCAAAATCGATTTTATTTTATATATTTTTTACATTAAAACCCAAAAGATAAAGAAAATAAAACCATATCTCATAGTATATGAAAGAATACATAAAATGAAAGGTGGCAGAAAGAAGAAATCTGACCCGAACCAGTGACCTCCAGGACCCGATAAGGATAAAGCGGGTAAAGATGATGGATAGATGGCTTTTGTTGAAAAGATTTACCAAACAAATCTTTTAAACAAAATCCATCCATACACATTTGAAACATGGATGAATGCAATATGATTTTGAAGTCTATTTTATTTTGAGTTAAATGTTTATGCAATACAGTAGGCTGAAATCTTTGTTTACGTTTGTATTTTGAATTATTTGTGATGGACTGGAGACATGTCCAGGGTGTCCCCTGCCTCTCGCACAGTGACTGCTGGATATAGGCACCAGTGACCTCCGGGACCCGATTAAAGCTGCTGCATTCTATTCATATACCCATCTGCTCACAATTCAGGCTGCTGTATTTATACTGTATTATTTGACATTATTAATGTTTGCTACAAGCATACATTATTGTTTTAAATAAATGTTTTATTTGTTTACATTATTGTTTAATCTTTTCATGATTTCAATTGAAAATTGTTTCAGAATCGAAAATCGATCCTGGAATGAAAATCGTTGTAGAATCGAAAATCGATTTTTTTTTTGATTGAATCGGTGCATCAAAAATCTGAATCGAATCGATTCTCCAGACACTGAGAGATTTGCACCCCTAATCCACGTAGATAAATCTAACAATGTCGCATCAGGTCCTCTGGACAGATCTTTCTTTGTTGAAACGTTTGATACAGTGACTGTAATCAGTTCTACATCAGGAAAACTAAACAGCCACTGGCCAAAAGGATGGCCCAGCACAGAAGTCCAACATCATCAGGCCAGGACTCTGCAGTCTACACTCATCTGCAGGACAGCGGTCACTCTTTCAGGGATGAAGATGTTCACATCCTTGAGGAACGATGGTTTGAGAGAGGAATGAAGGAGGCCATCTTTGTAAGAGAACCCGCCCGTCATTAAACAGGAGCAGAGGTCTCCGTGCTCATCTGTCCCCCTCTTACAACGCTGTTATTGCATCACTCAGCCCTCTGTGAATAGCAAGTGGCCATCAGGGCACTAACGATCGGTCGGCAGGCTGACTGACGGTCCTTCTTTTGCATGTGAACAACTAGTTTTGGATGTCATCAGTAAACTACCGTTTGCTACACTATGAGAAGATGCTGCTTAGAAGACTGAGTTTGTTGCAGCTCCTCTTCTGGATAAGATGCAAAATGTTTCAACAAAGACAAATCCGTCCAGAGGACCTGACTCAGCCTTGTTATATTATACTGATGCTTTCTTTAGTTAAACACCAAACGTACATTTTGAACTTAGTTTACATAAACAAGAATCCTACATTTGTTCTATATTAAGTAACAATTTGTTACATGTATTAAAACGTTTATTATGCTTTGCTGTCCATTTATTTCAGCCTATATATACAGTAGGCTGAATTTTCCATGACCATTGCTATGCTTGTTGGCCCTCTACCTGTGTGATGACTCCAGGTCTGATTTGTATTGGCTGAATTGAGGGAGCTTGAGTGGCCAGCGGGACAGAGGCCTCCATACACACAGGGTAGCCAGCTTGTTTTGTTGTGTTTGTGGGGATACCTGCAAAAGCAACAAAAAGATAAGTTTTTACCTTAGGACGCCAACTTTAATCACCAAAAAGAACAATAAACAAGTTAAACTAATATTTGCAGAACATGTCGTACCTTGTATTGTGGTGGGACACAGAATGAGAGCCTGCTGGAATGACTCGTTGCATCCAAACTGAGCACTTCCAGCCTGTAGTGGTATACCTGGGTGCATTACTGAGGGTGCTGATGGAACTAAACCCTAAAAAAAGAGGAGAAACAAGACATGACAGTTTTACTCTGAGGTGCACAAAAACTATAGCATATAGCATACTACAGCCAGTAGATGGCAATATCTCAATTTGTTTTTCCGCCGTTTGTTTTAACACATTAGTTTAACTGTCAAAAAGACTTCACAAAATAACAAATGACTGAAATTAACATAGGCAAGGGATACAAGTCAAAATATAATCAAAGTCCACTTATTTAGGAAAGAGTGCTTAAAATACTTTTCTGTAGAGCTGCTGTTACTGCATGTAGTTGGCTAACTATTTACAGAAATGTTCTGGTAAACTGACTTTCCAATTACAGTTGACACGCTTATGGCAGGCTCAACGTCCAACGTTGTATTTGTTTGTCAACCTGGACAAGTACCAGGATGTTAAACCATGTTGAACTTAAGAGTGTAAATCAGAGCAGAAGGCTAAGCTGTGTGGAGCATGTGCTTTTCCTTCACCACTAACACAGCTCTCGTGCCTTGGTATAATCACGTTTAATGGATAACAAGAACTAGGGCTATATTGTTCTGTTACTGCATGTTGCCCAGCCCCCATACACATGACAGTGAACACAAAGCAGTCTTTCAAATGGGTAATACCAAAAAAGTCACATTTTTCAGCAAGTCTACTTTGTTGTAATTTAAACTCTTCATAAAGTGTTTTAGAAATGTAATTTAAAAAAACACACAACTGATCAGGTTTATTGTGCAATGCATATGAGCACGTAGTCTTTCACAGGTTTCAGTTTTAAAAAGGAAAAACAGAAACTTTTAAAATCGTCTTTTTCTTCTTTTGATGTACCGGTAAACAACAGCTTTTTGCAACTGGTAATATTGAAATATATATATATTTTTTTCTCCATCTTTATCATTTTAGACTTTGAGACATTTTGCAGTTTAAGTATTAAAAAACAGAAAAGGGGGGTCAGTTCCTCCTCCTCAGCAACAATACTGATTTGCACTGTTGCCATGACCTCAGAAACATGACGTGATTTAGTTGCCATGACAGCAGTGCTAGGACGCAATAAGATGGGCAAGTTGGCATATTGAAAGGTAATAAAAGCAAGAAAACAGTCTTTACAGGAACAAATGAGCAGAACAGAACACTGGTTGTCAAGAATCTGCAACGTTTGTTACTTCATCACAGATATTTCTCATGTTTTCCAACTTCGAAAAAACAAAACAAAAGTAATGAATTGTGTGAAAACATACTGCTTAAATGTCAGTTCATTGGTTTGATGGTGCAAATATAAAAATGTTAAATGCACATGTATGAAAGCAGAAACACTTTCTAATAATAATAATAATAATGAATTCCATTTATAATGCACTTTTCATTAATAAAAATCTCAAAGTGCTACAAATTGTAATAAAGCAAAGATCAAAATAAAACAAGTGATAAAATCAAATAAAATCAATAATAATATCGACTAAGATCAAGATAAAATCATGTGGATGCAGATTAGGCTTGCTTAAAAAAAAACTTTCTGAGCAGCTTACTTGAGTATGGACAGCTGGGATCTTACTGAAGGGGTGGTTGACTGAGGCAGCCGGTGTAGGTCTAACGAAGGGTCCTTTGTTTCGGTTGGAAGCCTCATACGTGCTGGGACGAGTCCAGCAAACATCCATGATATGGAAACATGACTTTACACTTCAGACAAAATAGATACAAGTTACATGGGACAATTATAATGTGTCAAGCATGGCTGAAAACTGCAGGTGAAGAGGACTCACTGGTTGCTGTGCGGAAAGTCGAGCAGGTGTTGCATTGTCACAAATGGGTGGATGAGAGCTTCAGCAGGGGCAATCCTCTCTTCTGCATCAATCAGCAACATCTTCTTCAGCAGGCCTACAAACTCCCGGCGGTCTGCTTTTTCTGCCAAAATGTCACTAACATCCAGATTCATCATCAAGTTCACCTGAGGGGGGGAGCATTATTAAATTACATATTTATCTACAGAACATCAAAAACGCAAAATGAAAAATGCAGCATGATCTTTAAAACGGAAAGATTTTAACGTACCCATTTTTTTTACACAAATGTTAAAATGTTATTAAACATAAATAGGATTATTAAAAATGACCTGAAAATGTATAAATTTAATGACACATTGAGCATTACTGGGGGAACTCCTGTGATCTATTCTAAGTAAATAAAACTCAACATGTTCCTGTTTTTGATTTTCTACATCTGCCTTATAATCTGTCTGTTTTGCTACTTTGATAACATTGTTTTAACTTGTTAAAAAAAAAAATCTGTATTTCTCTCTTATGTTTGTCTATTGTTGATTGTCCAAGGAAAATCTACTGTTGCTGTTGTCATCATTCTTTAGTTTGTAGCCAGGTCTCTTTTGTAAATGAGTCCTCGAGGCTCAATGAGACTAACCTGCCTATAGGTTGAATGAATGAACGAATGAACCTTGAGAAACTTAAAGCTTGACTTTTTACTAAGGGGAAGTTACAGCAAGATCCTCTTACCTTTAGCCTTTTGTTCAATGAAAAAACCAACTCATTCTCACTCCCTACTCGTCATATATTGATGGTAAGGGTCAGTGTCCCTCCGCGTTGCATACTTGATGCGTCGGGTCGCCCCTTCTCATCATTATTTGGTGTGCAGGGTAATGTTAAGTTGTGATCTTCTCTTCCGGTTTGGATAGTGAAGCACTTTCATATTTACTTGTTTTTTATGAACAGGAATGATTTTTCTGGCAAAATTTAAACCTTAAGCCTAACCTTATAACAAACCCTAAACTTAACCATTCACCTTTTATTTGACCCTTGAACCCCAAACAAACCAATGAGAGTACCCTGCACACCAAAAATGACGAGAAGGGACGACCCGGCGCATCAAGTATGTGACGCGGAGGGATCATCAATATATGACGAGTAGGGAGTGAGAACATATTGGAAAAAACATGTATCTTACCTATTCCCTTCCTACACCTAAGCGCTTTCTTCCTTTAGTTAAGAACCAAAACTAAACAACTTATGTTCAGCTTCCTGTTAAGTCCTGTTATGAACATTGATGTTTAAATGGCTAAACATACATGCGCTATGTCATCCAAACAGCTGAAGATGTACTTCCTCGCTTCCTTTGATTTCATCCCCGTCTCTGTCTCGTGCTCATCTGTTGACTGCAGAACAAAATACAAAAACAGTTGAGAACATGAAATGTGAATTTATTGAAGCAGATGCTAAAGTTGTTTTTGGTAAAACTGTAGTTTGCATATCTAATAAACTGACTTGTTCAACTAAGTGTGTAGCTGAAAAAAAAATACAGTGATGAAATCCTCAATCATTAAGCTTCATCCTAAGGGACTAGAAAACGTTGACTTCTAAATTGATAAATATTTTATGTGACAGAGCGTGAACATATTTGATCTAAAAAATTATCTTAATGTCATTATTGGAAACTGCAAATATTTTTTTTTTTGCAAACAGGCATAAGAGAAAATAAAATGTGTACCGTAGATTGAGGTAAACATTGACTCATGGCATTTACCTTTAAAGTACTGTATTAGCACACCTGAGACAGTGACCTATTGTTTTGACTATGAAATCACAATTTTTTGCACCTGTGAGATGTGCAAATACTGCTCACCTTTAGTTTCCATGCTGCATAAGGTGATTCAGACGCTTTGCAAAAGAATCGTTCTGTTTTTGTCCCTGCATTCAACAAATGTTCTCCTGGTAAACCTTGCGTTTGTGAGATGTAGCGAATCTGTTGCACAGGAGAGAAAGGAGAACCAAGAGAACATTAACAACTACAGTACAGTATATTGTAGCTACAGAAAAATAAATCCATCTTTGGCTTAAGATGAATTAGCAAAGATATGTTGAAATGTGTCAACGTTCTAAAGACATCACAGTGAATGTTTTTAGTGCTGGTGTCAGTTTTATACTCTGACTCACTCTAAATCGAACATCATTTCAACACTCCTGTGTACTGATGCTACTTCACAAAGTTTTTCACATTGACATCTCACTTTCAGCTCCCCCCAAGTGGGGATGAGCAGCTGCAGACAGATGGATTACTCCTGTGAAAAGTGTAAACCACAAAAAACACCTCTGTGCAGACTGTAGCTTCACTCTGAAAAATCTCAGGGTCTGTTCATGTAGACTTTTGTAGCAAAGGCTGCAACAGTTTTAGTGCCAAATGCTTTCTTGGAGAACAAAACTTGCCAGTCAGATGCTGTGGTACAAAAATGTCACATGCAGGTTTATAGAGGAGAGCAGCAAGAAGCCGAACTGACGTCAATCACACCCAAGTGAAAAGAACAACAATCGTTAGAAATTCAGCGTATATGTAAGAAGCAAAGAGATACACTGAGGGAATGATGACGATCATGAAGTCATTACAGACATTTAAAATCAGACAGCATATGAAACATGAAGGTCAGATTAAAACAAAATCTGATAAGGTTTCATTACATATTCTAATTTGTTTATTTTTTAAATGTGTTTTTGTAGAAGTGTCAATAAATTACTGTCCCGTTCTTTCTTGCTCGTGTTTTACCACAAAATTTGCTTTTATATTTTAAATGCAGATGTGAAAATGCTGCAATGTGTGTGATTGTGTATGTTCAAGTCAAGTCAGATGATGTATTTATATAGCACGTTTAAAACAGGAACTGTTACCAAAATGCTTAACAAAAAGATCACAGCACCAAATAAAAATAACAAGATATAATTACAGCATCAAGGGAAAAAAATAAACATAAAAACACAAAATGTAATCAGAAACAATGAAATATTAAATCAGATCACCCTGTGTTAACTGACAATGAGTGCAGGTGTGATTTGAGGAGAGATTTAAAAGCAGAGACTGAAGTGAGCTGTCTTAATATTGATGGACAGGTTGTTCCAAAGTTTAGGGCCAATGACCGAAAATCCTCGATCTCCTCAAAGCTTCAACCTGGTTTTTGATACAAGCAAGAGCAGCTGGTCTGATGGCCCGAGAAGGAGCATGAGGATGAAGAAGGTCGGAGGGGTAAGAGTGTGCAAGGTCATTAGCAGGAGAATTTTAAAATCAATTCTGACACGCACAGGAAGCCAGTGAAGGGAGGACAGAACTGGTGAAATTTGCTCAACCTGCTAGTTCCTGTTAAAGAGGAACTAACCTCAAAATTAACTTTTTTAGCTGATAAACTCCCTAGAATGTGTGTAAAGTGTTGTATAGCACTATGTCTGTGTTAATTTTCATGTTTTTGTGCGTATTTGTTTAAATCTGCAATATTTGGTCCAAAAACGTGTTTTCACTAATCCTATGGGTTGAACAGAGGTATTGCACCCTAATTTTCTTATTGGTCTAGGATTCTCACAGTGGCGTGTTTTCTCACGCTTTCGTCACAGCCTCTGCTGGGTTAGTATAAAAGGTTCAAGCAGAGCCACTCCCCTTGCAGAGATCTTCTTTGCACTCTTCCTTTCTGTCCGCGCGCACTGTCACACACTCTCTCGCGGTGCGACAGTCTGTACCATACAAGCACCACTGATCGATATCGTTTTCAGATTAGCAACTTGTTTATTTTAAGAATACTTTTCACTTCATCAAAAATCTAATCAAAACTCCAGCGTTCTAAAAGTATGTGGTTGTATTTGTTTTCTATTCTGTGATGGACGAGTGATGCATGAATGCCAAGTTGGGCCAGAGGTAGGGAGCCGGTTTGAAACCCAAAAGACCCGGGTTCGATCCCCCGGTCACGGCATACATTGTGGTATTATTTTCATTTTTTTTTAGCCTTTTGTTTCGGATAGATCGTTTGAGAATAGATAAATACATCTACATAATAATTCTTTGTTGTTGCTTCTTTTAAGTTGTTTATTACTAATGTAATTTTAACATTCAATAATGAATTCCATTTATAATGCACTTTTCATTAATAAAAATCTCAAAGTGTTCAAAAACAATAACGGTCTCTAGTCCTGGCCACACCTCCTCGTTCATCCCCCACCTGCCTCCCCCTCCTTTAGGCGGTGTCTGTTGACACTCCCACTTTGTTGCATTTTTTTGAATTTTGTCTTGGGGCGGAGCTACCGTTTCACAGTGGGGTGAGTCCCTCTAACTGAGTTGCAGCATTTTGGACGAGCTGGAGACATGAAAGGAAAGCCTGACTGACCCCAACATAACATGAGTTACAGTAGTCATATCTGACATTTGTTCATGTTGGTTGACTTTGTATGTGAGGTTATACAGGTAATCCCCGACTTACGAGGGGTCGACCTACGAGGTTCCGGATTTACGAGGTTATCATATTTAATAAAAATATGAAATAAAAAATAAAAATAAAAAAATAATTTTTTTGTGTGTGTGTGTTTAAATGTTCTTAAATTCATGTGTACAGCACTCTGTTGCAGCTGTGGTTGTTTTAAAGGCTTTATAAATAATAATACAGGTAATTATAAAAATAATAATTTTTATTCATAATTGCGCAACTTCCGGCCGTTTCTGGGAATGCCGCGGTGACCTCCATTTTACAACGGTCTCGGGCGGCTCCTGCCAGCCGGCGGTGACCTCCATTTCACTACAGTCTCGGCTCCTGCCAGCCAGCTTTGTCCGAATCCGATCAGAGGTTCCTGCGCTCGGATACATGATCTGGAGCTGAACGGTGGTTTTGTGGAGGACGGATGGACGAAGGAAAACGACACTGTGGACCGCGTGAAGCAACAGACAGCCAGCCGGACCGGATTAGCAACAAGCTAACATTAGCCTCGTAGCTCCAGCCGACAGCCGGCTTTGTCCGATCAGAGGTTCCTGCGCTCGGATACATGATCTGGAGCTGAACGGTGGTTTTGTGGAGGACGGATGGACGAAGGAAAATGACACTGTGGACCGCGTGAAGCAACAGACAGCCAGCCGGACCGGATTAGCAACGAGCTAACATTAGCCTCGTAGCTCCAGCCGACAGCCGGCTTTGTGCGATCAGAGGTTCCTGCGCTCGGATACATGATCTGGAGCTGAACGGTGGTTTTGTGGAGGACGGATGGACAAAGGAAAACGACACTGTGAACTGCGTGAAGCAACAGACAGCCAGCCGGACCGGATTAGCAACGAGCTAACGTTAGCCTCGTAGCTCCAGCCGACAGCCGGCTTTGTGCGATCAGAGGTTCCTGGAGCTCGCCGCGATGTCTGCCTGGCAGCCAAAGATATCGGGGATACCGAGCTAACTTGGAGAAACAAAGCCGAGAGCCTTTTTGGATGGGCTAATGCTAAAAGGTGCAGCTAATGCCCAACAGCAGCAGCGGATTTGGATGGGCTAACATGCTAACAGGTGCAGCTAATAGCGGCGCGCACAGACGGCTTTCGGTAAGTTATTAAAACTTTTTCTGGCTCCAAATGTATGAAGTTTGATTTGATTTGATTTATTGATTCATTCATTTTATAACAAAATAATACAGTTAAAACACAGATAACAAGAAAATTAAAATATAAAATGAAAGGTGGCAGATGAAGAAAAAATCTTATTGTATCTGCCCCTTATTTTCTAACAAACAATTCAAACAACAAATTCATTAAATACAAAAAAAGAAAATCGAATAACTCATTAACTCCCTTAATCACCAGAATTACTATTAAAGCTCGTGTCTTCGTTAAACATATTTCCTTAACAATTTATCCTTGATCTTTCTTTTAAATATAAATATTGATTTAGCTTCTTTAATGTCAGTTTTCTCTTCGTTCCATAACCTAACTCCCTGAACTATTGCAGTCCTTCCTTTCAAACTAGTCCTATACCTAGGCATAACAAACATATCAGTTCCCTTAAGATTATAACAACTCAATCGTTTTACAAAATATATCTGAACATTCAAAGGCAATACATTATGATGAGCTCTATACATCATTAACAAAATATTATAATCCACCAGATCGTAAAACGTCAGTAATTTCATCTGATAAAATAACATACTTGTTGGATGACGATAAGGTTTTCTGGTAATAATTCTTATAACTCTCTTCTGCAAAACAGAAATAGGTTTTGTAATCGATCTACACGCCTTACCCCAAACACCAACACAATAAATCATATGTGGAACAATAAGTGTATTATATAACAGATACAATGCCTTGTCATTCAATAGCTCTCTAACTCTATAAAATACTGAAATGGATTTAGATAATTTTTTTTTGATAGAACTTATATGTTGTTTCCAAGACAATTTTTCATCAATTATAACACCCAAAAACTTGACAACATGGACTCTACAAATTTCAGAACCATCAATTTTAAATGAAACATCAATAGATTTGTCTTTATTACTAAAAATCATATAATTGGTTTTATCTAAATTTAATGATAATTTATTAAGTTTAAACCAGAACTGAACTTTGTCAAGTTCAGTCATCATTAATTCCATTGTTTGTTCAATACTCTTACCAAAAGTAAAAAAAGAAGTATCGTCAGCAAATAAGATGCATTGAAGAAGACCAGACACCTTTACCAAATCATTAATATATAAAATAAATAACTTTGGTCCCAACACCGATCCTTGTGGGACTCCACATGTGATTGTGCTATACTCAGATTTCACATCATCTATTTGAACAAACTGTGTTCTTTCCTTCAAGTAACTACGTATCCATTGTAACGTCAATCCTCTGATACCATAACTATGCAACTTGTCAATAAGTATTGAGTGGTCAACAGTATCAAATGCTTTCTTCAAGTCTACAAACACACCAATACAGTACTGTATTGTCTTTGATCCACAGCAGTTGTAACTTTTTCGATTAAATCAATAAGAGCCATAGATGTAGAGTTCATTGTTCTGAATCCATATTGACTGTTTGTCAAAATGTTATGTTTGTCAATAAATTTATCCAATCTAATAACAAATAATTTTTCTAATAATTTTGAAAACTGTGGTAACAAAGATATCGGTCTGTAGTTATTGAACAAACATTTATCACCACTTTTGAAAATAGGAACCACCTTTGCTATTTTCATTCGATTAGGAAACATTCCTGTTGTAAAAGACAAGTTGCAAATATATGTAAATGGCACAATCACATGACCCATTATATTCTTAACAAATGTCATATCCATGTCCATATAATCCTTAGATTTTTTTGTCAGCCATTTTATTAACCATATTCATTATTTCATCATTAGTTATTCCATTAAGGAACATACTATGTATGCAATCTTCAATCAAATATGTAACATTTTTATGAACTCTAGGTATTTTTGCTGCAAGGTTTGTACCAACCTCTGTAAAATATTGATTGAATTTATTAACAATCTCATCATTATTATTTATTTCTTCATTGTCTACTACAAAATTCTGTGAAGTATTGATTCTTACTGTATGTTTTTTCAAGACATTATTTATTACTTTCCATGTCACCTTTATATTACCACCACTTCTGTGTAATAAGTCACTATAATATTCTTTCTTATGCTTCCTTATGATCCCTACTAATTTATTTTTATATTTCTTATACTTCTCTTCTGCTTCCTGTGTTTTGCATTTTAGAAAACATGAGTATAAATGATTCTTCTTTTTGCATGCATTCCTCAATCCATTAGTCATCCATGGTTGGTCAACTATTTTCTTTTTAGTATAATTTTTTTGCACACAGTGTTTTTCATAAAGAGTTTCCAAAATATTCATGAATATATCATATGACTTGTTTACATCTTCAACATACACATTTTCCCAATTTTGATTAACGAGATCTTGTTTTAGTTTATCTAAAGCTTTTTTAGATGTATTTATTATTCTATTCGTATTAGTAATTGATTTCATAGTATTATGATACTTATTATAGATAGTAAAAACCGGTAAGTGATCACTCAGATCTGTCATCAAAATACAACTACAGTAGTTACATCTTCATTATTTGTGTTTGTAAATACATTGTCGATTATTGTAGCACTATGAGTTGTGATTCTAGTTGGTCGTATTATCAGTGGGTAAAGGTTTAATGTATTCATGGAGTCTATAAATGTACTAACATTGTTGGAATCTTTTGTATTCCCCAAATCAATGTTAAAATCTCCACATAAAAATAATGTTTTATTACAATTTTTTTCAAGTAGTTCTATGATTCTATCTGTAAAGAATTCAACATTAGAGCTAGGTGGTCGATATACACAACTAATTATGATGTTTTTATCGTTAGTGTTATTTATTTCTATTGTTATCATCTCAATTATATTATCGTCAATAATTGACATTTCATCAATTAGTTTACAATTTACTGTATTATTCACAAATAGAGCCACACCACCACCTTTCCTATTATTTCTGTTCATATTATATAATTTATACCCCTCAATATAGGCATTGTCCATACTTTCTTCATTGAGCCATGTTTCAGTAAACGCTATTATTGTAAAAGTCCTGTTTAGTAATTTTAAGTAATCCGTTATCATAGAAATATTAGCATTCAAACTCCTACTATTGAAGTGTATTAATGATAACCCAGACTTGGTTGAACATAAATCATTAAACTCTTTAACAGTATAATATTCACAGTCCTTTGTGACCGGAAAGAAACTTGCATCAATCTCATCATCAAGACTATATATTTTCGATTCATGATTGCCAACCTCCATCATAGATAGAGATGTTCTTTCACCAAACTAATATGTATCGACATATTAGTAGTCGTTTAATCAATATTTTTCCAATTCCTGCAGTGTTCTTATAATTTTAGCTTGTTCTCCTTCTTTTACCTTTATCCACACATTTCCGTTCCTTGTCCATGTTGCTGCAATTTTTTTATCTTTCTTTAACAACCTTGCATCTCGAGCAATACTGCTATTCTTTTTTGTTAGATGTTCGTTTATATAGACTTTTGTCCCTTTTAAATTTCTTGCTTGCATAATCACACCATTCCTTGATTTCTTGTTAACAAATCTGATAACAACTGCTGGTTTACGTTTGTCTGCTTTGTTAGGTAAAGTGTAACAAGTTGAAATGTCATCATAATCAATATTAATATCTTTGTCTTGCAAAAAAGAGACTACTTGTTTTTCCAACGTCTGCAGTTCTTCATGTGATACGTCTTCCGTAGGTACAGTGCCATCAGTAGCTCTAGCGTAGGACCTAGGCTTTATTTCCAAGCCTGAGATAACCAAGTTTTCTTGACGTGCTTGTCTTTCCAAGTCATCAACTTTATTTTCAAGATCAATAATTTTTTTGTCTTTTTCACACATTTGAATTTTTAGCTGTTTTACTTCTTCAAATAAATTAATTAATTGTTCTTGTTTAGAAGATAGCTTGGCAATTTCCATCCCCATAAAGTCCAAAGATTTTTTTATGTCCTCTGTATTTTCCAAACTTTGTTCCTCCAAAGCTTCCTTCTTTCCTTTTCTTGCTTTATTTGACATTGTTTACTTACAACTGGCCAAGTAATGTCTACAGTCTGGTCCGTTGTCGCCCCTGCTCCTCGATGGTAGCTGACTGCTACTACACCCAAAATCCAGCGCCGAAAGGAAAAAAAGAAAAAAGAACGGACTTCGCAGCCCCTGCTGACGCTGAGTTCTCCCCCGAAGAAGACTCGCTCCAACAGGTCACACAGATCCGACGACAGCGGCTCGAAGCACAGGCTCCTGTACAGTAGGCCCAAACGCAGCAGATCGTCCTCCCAGCAACCCCACCACCTCATCTCCCTCGGCTCGGTGGTGCTTGCTTCACGGCCGGCCTCTCGATCAACCGGTCGAAGGCGGAGGCCCAGTCACGAGGCTCACCAACCCCGGTAACCCCACCACCGCAGCTCCCTCGGCTCGGTGGTTCTTGCTTCACGGCCAGCCTCTCGATCAACCG
>JBBPBX010020906.1:0-12725 GCA_038048925.1 Garcialebias charrua | reverse complement strand
TATATATATACACACACAGTACATACAGTATACTGTATACATATACTGTACAGGTGGTCCCTGAGTTACGACACAGTTCTGTTCCTACGCCCGTTCGTAACTCGAAAATCGTTGTATGTCGGAAAATACGTCCAAACGGCACCTCATATGTACAGTACTGTATTTTTACCAAGCACTTAGCCTATCCTAACACATTACCCTACATAATTATCAAAAAACACATACCGGTACATTTGGAGCCATAATGAAGGGAAAAAAGAGTTAATTTCTTAAGGCCGAGATACACTTGAGCGTCCTCACGATACGCCTATACGCAGCGTACGTACGTCAAGGCAAAAGCGTAGCCCCGCGTAGCCCCTCAGGGCATGTACGCGCAAAGCTTTTTTTTTACGTCCGCGTGCGCAATACGCGGTGTCTGACCATAAACTTCCCCGGCGCCGGACTGTTTTGTATGTTACACAAATGAAATAAATTCCCCTTCTTTATCGCTGATCGGGCCTTTTCTTTTGTTTTTTTGCCTAAAGTCAAGTAACCGCTTCTTCCTCCGTTCACTCCATGAATGAAATGAATGAATTCAGGTCCTACCTGGGTGCGCAATGTTTTAAATATCCCTGGTGGGCTGTGTGCTGCAGGAAAAGCACTCCCTGTTATTATTTTTATTTCTGAGAGAACTTTTTACAACATATATAGTAGAAACACCGCATGAACACCGCCGCGGTCTTCACCGAGCTACATGAGCTGGCTGTCAATCATTTCAGTAGGCGTGTCAGCAAGTGACCAATCAGCGAGCTCAGTTGAGTCCCCTCCGTGCGCAGCTGCTCATATTACAACAAGGAGAACGCGAGCGTTTGAAAGCTGATAGTTTATGAAGTATAGCAGCAAAACACATGCGCACAAAATGCGCGCGTAGAGTGGCGTACCTGAGGACGCTTCAGTGTATCTCGGGCTTTACTGGGAGCTGGTGAGCTGTGCAGCTTCCTGCAGCTTCACGCGGTATAGTGTTTACAGCAACGTCTGTTAGCATGTTAGCTCGTTGCTCAGCTGTAGCCTGTCTGCCTCATAAACCTCCGCTCCAAAAAAAAAAGGTCTCCTGTATTTCCACGCGTGGTCTAGCGGTCCAGAGTTTTACAGTAAGGTCTGCTCCGGTCTGTCTGTCTCCTGTAACGCCAAAATTACACTACACGCGTTGCAGCTCCGCCCCGCTCCGGTCCGACCTCCGCAGCAAATACGCACCCATTATAATCAATGACAGAATTTACACTGGCTCCACACGGCGGCAGCGAGCAGCGGAGAGCGGACGGCAGTCCGTCAAAATTAGAAATTTTTCTATTTCTGCCGGATGACGGAGCTGTGCCGTAGTCAACTTTTGAAGATTACGTCGCACCAACAGGAAAAGGAACGAGCACAACTTCCGTATTTACAAAATAAAATCACCACGGGCGGACTAATCCTAGCTCTATACGGATTTATTTGTACAAAAATGCTGTCAAACTATCATTTATGACTACGCCTACAAACGCAATACAAGAAATAAAAAGAAATACAAGAAATAAATAAAGTATTTTATTCTGAAATGTAATACATCACTTCCTGTTGCTCAAACCATGTCCTGTAGCTCATTTACGAGAGAATATCAAGGCAGCAGTATCTACAGTTGTTCTCTTTCTTCCACCGAGTGAATTGTTTTGTTCTGACTTACTTATTTATCACTTGATTTATCGCGCGATCTCGCAATTCCCGCGCATGCGTCTCGGAGCGGCGCATCCAGTCGGACCTGAGCTGAGCGCAGGTAATGGAAATTGGACTCGCACAGCTGCGACCTGCGGAGCGGGGCGGAGCGGAGCCGCGTGTAGTGTATTTTTAGGGTAAGCTCCCCCCTCCCTCCGGAAACTGCCGGAAACTGCGAATCGGCTTCAAAATAATAATAATAATAATAATAATAATACTTTATTTATAAAGCCATTTAAAACAACCACAGCTGCAACAAAGTGTTGTACATATAAAATCAAGAACATTTAAACACATTAAATAAGATTTTTTTTTTATTAGTTTATTTTATTTATTTTTATTTTTTTATTGAGATGAGTGATGTAACCCCGAAACGTCATAACTCGAGGCCGTCGTAACCCGAGGACTATCTGTATGCTAAAAATAAACTACTACGGTACTTGTACTACTAGCCCTACTTTGCAGATTTTCACTTATCGGCAAGCTTCATGGTACAGATCCCCCGCGATAAAAAACGAGGGACTACTGGAAAAGGCTTGGTAAAATACAATCTGAGATTTGAGTGTCATAGCAGAGTTCAGTCACAACTGTTCTTGTGATAAAATAAAATAAAACATTTATCAACTGCACATGAGATGAAACTATAGCAGGTTCAAAAATAGAAAGCTTAAAAATCTATAGTTTCAGACTGTCACTTATTTTCATGTGGTGGGCTTTGAGCTCTTTGAAAGACATTGTCTTACAAATTCTTGTTCTAAAACCCTCTCTATATCAACTTCTAAATGTTTTGTTCACTCCTCACCTTGTAAAATCTTGGCAACCCCAACTTAAATTAAGAAGTTTCCAATATATTTCTATAGCACCTCTGCAACATACTGACCATTCCTACAAAAGCAGATGAATCATGTTTAGACTAGTGCCACTGTGCTCAAGCCAAATCTCCTTCGGAGATGTTGAGCTATCTCTTGTGTCATTTTTATGTTCAAGGTGAAAAATGATGCCCAGGCATAAAAATACATTGCTATGGGTGCAGCGTGCAGAAGTGCTGAGTGCTGTGATGTAGGATACTGCAAGGGACAGAAGAGGATCTGACTGAAATTCTGTTGGCACGCTTTCTGCATTCAGGACTCTGCTGCAGGGGAAAGCCGCTCAGCATAAGTCCGGATCAGTCTAGTCAAGGAAGGATACAATCAGGGCTCCACTAGAAGGGAGAGATATTCAGCAACTTTTAATAGACATACCATCAATCATAAGAATGTGTCTGCCTGCTCACTGTAATAGACACCAGCTGGCACAATCCTTTGGATGGGTACGTCACCAAGAAAACAGTGCACACGTTTGTAATTTTTTCCTACTGCAAGTCAATTGAGCACATGTTTTTCAATACTTAAACTGTTTATAACAATTTCTCTTTTAGTGTGTAATCATGTACAAAATTATTTTTGTTTTTCAAACTATCCAGTCTGAACTTCACTTTGAAGTGCTGTTTATAAAGCCTAGTAGTGAATCATGTATTGCAGAAATTTCAGCAGTGAGGAAAAGCAAGTCTGTTTTCGAAAGCTGCATTGATGAAAACTCAAAAGCAAACACACTATACCACATTTTTGTGGCCTGCCAAGATTATAAAGTATAAGAGTTAACAAAAAGAGAAGGAAAAATAAAAAAGACTGGGGTAATAACAGGCATTTCAGTAGTGGAAAGATGTGTTGGTTGGAATAATGACAAGGAACGGGAAAAGATAACTTCAAAGAAGAGAAAGTTTACGCAAAAACATTACAGCACAGATGAAAACAGTTTTGACAATAGGACTGAAGGTTGAAAGGTGAACGTCAATGTTGAAGAACTTGTTACATAAAATCTTCAAATATAAACATAAAAAAAGCTGTGACAAGACACTGATATTCTTTAAAATAGTAAGCAACAGGCTGTTGGGAAGTGAGAAGTGAGAAGGAGGTTGTTTACCTGGTCGTACTCCAGGGCCCCAGGGTAAAGGGGCCAGCCCAGAAAAAGTTCAGCTATCACGCAGCCTAGGGACCACATGTCTATGGCTTCACAAAACGGCAATCCCAAAATTATCTCTGGAGCCCTGTGGAACAGAAAATTCATACGACTGTTAGTCTACATACTAGCAGAAAAGTAAAATGTCTTTAATTGAAAATCAAAATATTAAAGGTGAATACGTAAAATACAATTTCATATAAATTTTATCAAGTTTTTTGCCCCCTTACAAGTTAATTGGAAACAATATGTCACACATACCATTGTCAGGAAAACTGATAAGCTTGCCTCTAAAGTGTAAACGTCTAACCTTTACAAAGATGTTTAGAGAGAATAGCAGCTCCAAAATTATTTACACGTAAAAAGGAGGAGACCCAGAGGAAGACCCAGGACACGCTGGAGGGACTATGTTTCTCAGCTGGCCTGGGAACGCCTTGGGGTTCCCCCAGAGGAGCTGGCCCAAGTGGCTGGGGAGAGGGAAGTCTGGGCCTCCTTACTTAGGCTGCTACCCCCGCGACCCGACCCCAGATAAGCGGAAGAAAATGGATGGATGGAAAAATGAGTTATAATAACAGACGATATTCAATGCGTGGTAGATGCAAAACAGAGTCAAATTATTTGTAAGCCAGTGTTGAGTGTGTTACAGAACACCAAAATTCATGCTCAATAATCCAGGTAAAAATCTAACAATGTTCAGTCAGGTCACCTGGACGGTTTCTTTTTTTGATGGGATGTTCTGTTTTACAGAACCAAGTATGGTACCGATACTGAACCAGCATGCTGTGCCAGTAGGTTAGCAGGTCAGTCAGGCTGGGATTAGAGATTTGACAAGCTGTTCTTTTTACACTAGTTTGACTGACAGGAAGCACAGTACAACTTTTTTTTTTTGGTTTGCCTTTTTGTGTCACCTTAGCATTATGTCATTGTTGTAACTCATCATGAGTGTTGAGATACAAGACTGTTAGAATCAGAAAAACGAACTGATGGTTCAGTTTATTCACAAGACACATCAACAAGCTTTCAGAAATGATAAAGTACAAACAGCAGGTAACGTTCAGAATGTTATGTCTACGAGTCGTTTAGATCAAGAATGAACTTTGTGTGGAGCTGGACAAACTCCTGAAAAGGTTATTTTTGCTGAATCCTGGACTTAATGTGATTATGTGTGCAAATAGCCAACATGGAGACAAAGGCTCTATTTTAAAAACACGACATCCTGAGGAACCGCTTGTGCCCAGATCTGTTACCTGCACTACATGGGGTGTAACGATACACAAAACTTACGACGAGACGAGACGAGAAAATCACAGATCTCGCGAGAACGAGACGAGATTTTAACATTAGTTCAAGAAAACTTCAAAGATCGGTTTTATGCCGCAAAAAGGCTTTTATTCTGTTTTAACATGTATTACAAACCCAACTGATGTCTTCATTTTACTGATTGAATCTCCTTAGACCTTAGAACGTTCAACTTTGTTAAAAAAATAGATATTCACGCAGGACTTTCCAAAAATTGAACATAAATATCCGCATCAGCGCTGAATCTGCAGCCGTCACTCACCAGTGTTGCCAGATTGGGCGGTTCACCGCGATTTTCCTTCTGACTTTTGCGGGTAAAGAGTGCTTTGGGTGGGTGGGACTCTATCTGGCAACACCGGTCACACCGGTGTTTACACGCGTGTCTTTACATTCGGGGCAGCGTCGGCAGCGCCGGGACCCTCCATCAATGTAGAGGCGTCTGCGGCACCGGGACCCTCCATCAGTAGTTGGGGCGTCTTCTATAGCAACTTCATCCGGCGAAGCCATGCTGTCCGTGACGCTGACTTGCTAGGGGCTCTGCTAGCGCTAGCATTAGCATCTCGCGAGACAACGTTACCTCTCAACGAGAGATATCGCGGGAGTTTAATATCGCGAGATCTCGTACAACGAGATCTCGTTACATGCCTACAAATGAACATACTCTGCATCACACAGGCAATTGTCAGCAGGGCAACCAGCAAGTCTGCTGATGGGTCCATTAAAGTACCTGAATTCACTTCAGTAGCACGTGTTGTACTCACAAAATATGTTTTTGCTTATAACCTATGAGAAAAGTTAAACAAAAAGACGTTCTACGTCTGTGCAACATAGCAGATAAGACACCTTGAAATTTTACCCCCTCAAACTCAAGTCTGGTTTCATACAGAAAGGTGTTTCATACACCAGCTTTCTGTTTGCATCAGTTCTGTGTGTAAGTGCACATGTGAGATGGTGAGATACTGCTGGAAAACTCAGCATCTTGTGATACTAGTAAAAGATGTTACAATAAAGCGACCACAATAGGCAAAATAAGCTAACAATCAAAACGAACAAAATTTATGTGAAAAAAGATTCATCAGTACATTTAAAATTTCAGATTTTTTTTTTTTATAATTGTTATTTTCCGAATCTTACGACAAATTGTTGTTCCATCATTTTACATAAGCTAGCAGCTGTGGCTATGGTAATTTAAAAAAAAAGTGTTACTACGGAATGGAGAACTGATGTCCTCATACTACAAAGTAGTACAGGGCGTTCTCTGTAGCAGGCCCAAGACTCTGGAACGAGTTACCGCTGCTCATCAAACAGGCCCCCTCCCTCTCGGTTTTCAAATCCCGGTTAAAAACTCACTACTACTCCATTCGCTTTCAATGCCAGCTGATTTGTATTGGATCGTTTGATTTATGATCTGCAATGTTTTTATGTTTTTCGTGTTGTACTTCATTGTCTGTGTTGCCTGTTGCGTGTTTGTTTGTCCAGCACTTTGGTGTGGACTTGTTCCTGTTTAAAGTGCTTTATAAATAAAATGGTATGGTATGGTATGGTAAGTACTCTAAACACATTCACACCTGTATTTAGAACTAACCATTAGTGATTGAATCATGCACAGAACATGTTGGTGTCAGGTCTGCTGTAAACAGGTTCACATGAGATACAGCATGTTTTACTAATTATTAGATGCACCAATG
Organism: Garcialebias charrua; assembly: GCA_038048925.1. Classification (NCBI taxonomy): domain Eukaryota; kingdom Metazoa; phylum Chordata; class Actinopteri; order Cyprinodontiformes; family Rivulidae; genus Garcialebias; species Garcialebias charrua. The sequence continues at coordinate 6,012 of JBBPBX010020906.1, read as the reverse complement.
GTTAAGAAGAGTTCAGCTATATTCATTCATTCAACCTTTATTTAAACAGATAAGTCCCAATGAGCCTCGAAGACTCATTTACAAATGAGATCTGTTGGACTGACAATAAAAAGTGGTGAAAAATGACACATAGGGAACCATGCTGAGATGTCCACATATGGAACAGTGAGTACACTGGTAGAAGGACGTTGGTTGTTTTTGTACTACTAGTGCTTAGCATATTTTAGTTAACGTTTTTCTTAGTTCATATCTTAGATCTTAGCGTATACGTAGAGTTGACGGCAATATTGTTGCACAAAGCACAATGAAGATGAATTTTATTTCTATTCACTATGAACCTATCAAAATTACTGTATGTACTTCCAGGTACCCATTTACCTGCAAGAAATAACTCAGAAGGTTAAAAAAAAAAACTGTGACAATAAATTTAATGTTATGGCAATCTTCTCACACAGTTTCCTGTTTTACAAAGCTCAACAAATCAACAACAAACTCCTGTTCTTTCATGACGAACATTTTAAGAGAGATCCGGTAGAACATGTCTCCATGACATCTTTGGAGCCATACGGGAATTACAGGAATGAGGCATGCGAGATATCGACAGCAACAGAAAATCTGAGACCTGCTAAATTAGGTTTTAGACAATTTTACCCCACAATAAAGACAGATGCAAGCAACAGTTAGTGCAGTAGACGAGACTGCACCGGAAAAGTAACCAGGAAGTCATGCCAATGATTTCAGCCTTGCAAGCATGTCCTATTAATAAACAAGAGGACTTTCCCTGAAGGAGTGAGAAATGAGAGGTCACATATGAGGGTATCAGTGATTATACAAGCCCATAACAAACTGCTGTTAGTGGGATGAGTTTTGTACACCATTTGTCATTTTATTTTGATAAACTGTCTCTCTGACAAATCAAGCTGATGTTAAAGCTGCACTGACATCATGTTTTAACTTTAAATCATTTTGCACTACATACTGTATATATATATTATCATTGAACTATGTTCGTTTTTGCTAAATAAATTGTAAATATATTAAAATTTCATTACAAGTTATGGTAATTTTCTCGCTGGGACACGCCCACAGAAATCCGAGAACTTCCGCAAAAGGTCACGTGACGTAATGAGAAGAGCCTCTGCTCAGTGCGCACTTTGTAAACAACATGGCGGCCGATACAGAACCGGACCAATTTAGCAAACTGAGTGAAGAGTAGAGCGATTTTTAGTCAGTTTGGGAAGCCAAAGTTATTTCAGGGGGTTAAACAATAAACAGCAGGTTCTAATTTATGTCTGCAGCCGTATTTAATGAAGCCTTACCAACGAGGAAGCAGGTGTCAAGCCGCGACTTTACTTGACTTGTGAGGACCGAGGAGGACGTGATGGAACCTGTTCACGTTGTCCACAGAGCACTGATTGGTACTGCTTTAATTAATGTATCCATCTAATAATTATTCAACATTACTTATAGTTTAAAAAAGATGAGTCCCTTTGAAGCATCTGTTTTATTTTCTGTTTATTCTAACGTTATGTGCAAAATTTCACCCAAATTCTGTCTAAATAACCACTACATTTTCATAGCTGATCATCAGTGGTTTCAGCTGTAATAATCAAAATAAAACAATATTTGATATTCACCCTATTATAAGTTTAATCATATAAATATTTGCTAATTTAAGCTTGTAATACCTTTTCTGCCAGTTTTTTTTTTTGCATATTTAGATAATGTTATCAAGTTTTTTGTTGTAATTTCTGCTACTTTGAGCAACCATCCTACATCCTGCTCAGCTGATGTGAAGTTTTGACCTTCTTTTCTTTGTGGTTCCTGCAGGAACGTGTCCTCGATGGTGGTGCTGATGATATGACCAGTCTGAAGAGTGGACGCTTGCAGCCAGAGCACGCTGGGAGTGATGGGAAAAACGCTGTGGCTGAGGTGACATGATCACAGACAACATCCATCCATCCACCCACCCATCCATCCATCATCTGACACCAAACCCACTCTGTTTTTGACATTGTTTTGTTTTTTCTATTTTAAATTTATTAATAAAAACATAAATTCAGAAATATTTGAACAATTAAAACATGTTTATTTTTCCAGGTGTATCTGTACAAATTGCCAATGACCAGAGGTGATTGAAGAAATTCGTCGAAAGGTGAAGATTTCAGATGCGTTACCCAGTATAGCTTTCAGACAGGCTGTCTGGATGTTGTTCTAAAAATAACAAACAACAATAAAAAAAACTTATGATTGTACAGTATTATGATGTGATTTTGTCTGTAGTAGTAAAAGTATTTTGTGATAATAAATTTTCTAATACATTTGATTTCATTTCATTATTTAAACAAAAAAAATTTAAGCAAAGAAAAAAAGTACAAGTTCTGCCCTGCCCTTGGAAACCGCACCCCCCATCTCAACACAAACGTGGGGGAGGCTGTGTACAGGTTGCACTGACGCTGTATTCCCAGCCAGATAAAAGATGAGATGTTGGTCCTTCTGGATCGACTGAGGAAGTTTAAACTGGAAAGTGCTGAAATGGAAGAACAAGACCAAAGTAAGTGATAGGAATTTAAATTAGCTTTGTAAAAAATGGAATAGATGGTGGATGGATGGATGGATGGATGGATGGATGGATGGTGGATGGATGGGTGGATAGATGGATGTTGGATGGATGGATGGATGCATGGGTGGGTGTCAGATGATGGATGGATGGGTGGGTGGATGGATGTTGTCTGTGATAATGTCACCTCAGCCACAGCGTTTTTCCCATCACTCCCAGCATGCTCTGGCTGCAAGCGTCCACTCTTCAGACTGGTCATATCATCAGCACCGCGATCGAGGACACGTTCCTGCAGGAACCACAAAGAAAAGAAGGTCAAAACTTCACATCAGCTGAGCAGGATGTAGGATGGTTGCTCAAAGTAGCAGAAATTACCACAAAAAACTTGATAACATTATCTAAATATGCAAAAAAAAAAAAACTGGCAGAAAAGGTAGAACAAGCTTAAATTAGCAAATATTTATATGATTAAACTTATAATAGGGTGAATATCAAATATTGTTTTATTTTGATTATTACAGCTGAAACCACTGATGATCAGCTATGAAAATGTAGTGGTTATTTAGACAGAATTTGGGTGAAATTTTGCACATAACGTTAGAATAAACAGAGAAAATAAAACAGATGCTTCAAAGGGACTCATCTTTTTTAAACTATAAGTAATGTTGAATAATTATTAGATGGATACATTAATTAAAGCAGTACCAATCAGTGCTCTGTGGACGATGTGAACAGGTTCCATCACGTCCTCCTCGGTCCTCACAAGTCAAGTAAAGTCGCAGCTTGACACCTGCTTCCTCGTTGGTAAGGCTTCATTAAATACGGCTGCAGACATAAATTAGAACCTGCTGTTTATTGTTTAACCCCCTGAAATAACTTTGGCTTCCCAAACTGACTAAAAATCGCTCTATTCTTCACTCAGTTTGCTAAATTCGTCCGGTTCTGTATCGGCCGCCATGTTGTTTACAAAGTGCGCACTGAGCAGCGTCTCATCTCCCTACGTCACGTGCCGTAAATGCGGAAGTTCTCGGATTTCTGTGGGCGTGTCCCAGCGAGAAAATTACCATAACTTGTAATGAAATTTTAATATATTCATAATTTATTTTGCAAAAACGAACATAGTTCAATGATAATACAGTGCAAAATGATTTATAGTTAAAACATGATGTCAGTGCAGCTTTAAAGCCTCCGTTGTTTTCTGGTCGTTGGCTGTGGCAGCCATCTTTAAATGGCACTGCATAAAGTTAGCAACACTAAAACTACAGCCACTGAATATTTCTGAAAGTTTTAGTACTTTAACATGATTACAGATTGTTACTGGCCATATTTTAAACAAAGATCTTGTGCAATCTGTCAGAATATGTGTTGAGGAGCGGCCTCAGCTACTACCACTCCAAACGTTGATCATCTGAAAGCTGTTTGTGTTTGAAGGTCAGTAAACGGTGGCAGCAGGAGACTGAAGTTGGAAGAGCTGCTCCCTCTCAGCAACCGGGAGGCCTTTCTGGGGGGTTTGATGTTCTCTCTGTGCCGCGTGGGTTTTCTACACGTTCTCCAGTTTCCTCCCATAGTCCACATGGAACACATGGACTGGACACCTGTCCAGGATGTCCCTGAGGTGGACTGGAAACCTGTCCTGGTGTCCCTGAGGTGGACTGGAAACCTGTCCTGGTGTCCCTAGCCTCTTGCACACTTACTGTTGCATATGGGCCCCAGTGACCCAAAAGGGAAGAAGCTGGTAAAAGATGATGGACAGTTGGATGGATGATGATTGATGGATGGATAGAAGGATGGATTGATGGATGATGATTGATGGATGGATGGACGATGATGACGATGGCTGGATGGATGGATGAATGGATGGACGGATGATGATGACTGATGGATGATGGATTGATGGATGGATGGATGGACGGATGGATTACTTCTGGCACTTGGCAAAGCAGGTCGCTTCTCTTTCTGCTCCTCTCCTCCCTAAAGTTTTCCTCCTCCCTGCTTTTGCATTTTTGTCTCGTCTGTAACTCTTCAGTGCTCACTCGAACCAATTTGAAAATGGATTTAATTGCGTGGGCTGTTTCCTCTATCGCTAAATTTTTTTCCACGAAGCGCTCCGGACCAGGAGAACTGGCGTGCCCCATCGACACGCATGCGGTGGGCTACATTATGGACTCGTGGGGCGAGTGGAAGTTAATGTGTCTGACCGTTCTTTCTGTCGAAGACGTGGAAGATTTGTGGATTATTGGAATATTGGTGGCAGCTGCTCTGCTTTTTGGCGTTGGTGGAGGTTTCTGCTACTGGAAGCTGAGGGAGACTGCCGCGGCGATCAACGCGCTGGCGAAACTTCCTGCTCAACAAGATTCTTTGATCCGGGCTATGACCTCAACGACCCAGCTGTTGTACGAGCTGAATCGCACGATGGGAGCAGTGGTGGACAGCCGCGGACCTGCAGTGCGTTTTGGGACTCGTTTACAGCCGACCGGGCTTCATCAGGGCACAGATGGGGATTTGTAGCTCGGAACCTCACATGATTCGGCGATTTGGACCTAGACAGCACCTGGACTTCAAGGCTGCAGTCAAAGTACACTGTAGCCTGGCCTGAAAATAAATAAAGCAACTAATCTAATCGGGACTCAGAGCAACCTTGAAAAGAGGCTGACTGTAAACTTCTCCTGGAGTCGAAAGCTGTTGAAAACTGTCGCTGCCCCCCCTCCCCCCAGAGGTCTCTGTGTGCATTCAGATGGAGCCGAGCTGAGGCCATCTGCAGACTGTGCTTATCTGAAATGATTACTCACGGACTATCTCCCTGCTTGCCATCAAATGCAACATGTCTTTGTCTTTATCCGTGCTGAAGCTGGTAGAGTTTTTTCGACTTTATCATAGAGTGTCCTAAGACAAAATGTGATAGATTCTTTTTTGAATACCAATGATTATCCGACTGTATGTTCCTTTTTCCATATCTGATTGTTGGCGGCGCGGTTTTATACTGCTGTGGCTTCCGTGCGTACGTCCCTCTTCGGATGGTGCGTGCGCCAATTGCAAAACTTTGTACCTTGGTGCAAATATGCCAATAAAGATATATTCTATTCTATTCTATGATGATGATTGATGGATGGATGACGGATTGATGGATGGATGATGATGGACGGATTGATGGATGGATGGATTGATGGATGGATGGATGGATGATGATGGATGATGATGGACAGATGGATGGATTGATGATGATGATGGATGGATGATGATGACAGATGGATGGATGTGATGGATGATGATTGATGGATGGTGGATGGATGATGATGATGGATGGATGATGATTGATGGATGGATGGATGATGGATAGATGGATTGATGATGATGGACAGATGGATGGATGGATGATGATGATGATGAATGGATGATGATGGATGGATAGATGATGATGGATGGATGGTGATGGATGGATGGATGAATGGACG
>JBBPBX010020905.1:20467-42906 GCA_038048925.1 Garcialebias charrua | reverse complement strand
CATCCATCCATCCATTTTCTTCCTCTTATCCGGGGTCGGGTCGCGGGGGTAGCAGACTAAGTAGGGAGGCCCAGACTTCCCTCTCCCCAGCCACTTGGAGCAGCTCCTCCGGGGGAATCCCAAGGCGTTCCCAGGCCAGCCGAGAAACATAGTCCCTCCAGCGTGTCCTGGGTCTTCCTCTGGGTCTCCTCCCGGTGGGACATGCCCGGAACACCTCACCAGGGAGGCGTCCAGGAGGCATCCTAACCAGATGCCCGAGCCACCTCAACTGGCTCCTCTCGATGTGGAGAAGCAGCGGCTCTACTCCGAGTCCCTCCCGGATGACTGAGCTTCTCACCCTATCTCTAAGGGAGAGTCCAGCCACCCTGCGGAGAAAACTCATTTCAGCCGCTTGTATCCGAGATCTTGTTCTTTCGGTCATAACCCAAAGCTCATGACCATAGATGAGGGTGGGAACGTAGATCGATCGGTAAATTGAGAGCTTTGCCTTTTGACTCAGCTCTCTCTTCACCACGACAGACCGGTGCAGCGCCCGCTTCACTGCGGATGCTGCACCTATCCGCCTATCGATCTCACGCTCCAGTTTTTATATAATGTATTTCTTTATTGTTATGGCTTTTCTGTGCTGCAATTTTAGTGGACATAAAATTAGAATAATACAGATGCACAATATTGACAATAAATATCTTTGAAGCTTATTTTTTTATTATTTTATTTTTCTAACCGCGTCACAGAAAATGTACAACTTTATAAATTTAAGAATTTTTAAAAAGATGACTTAATTAAAATTCTGTGTTCATGTATAACATACACTTGCACTGAACGTACGTATTTTAGTGCGTGTTAAAAATATGATTTTGTCTATACTTTCGAGTTAGTCTCATTAACTTTTATTGAGAGCATTTATTGTACTGGTTCCCAAGTACATGTTTCTTTATTTCATGATCAAACTTGATTATTGTTGCTTTAATAAAATATGTAATGTGTTTCCTCAGTATCAATGTTAGTTTGTTTTTTACGTTTATATTTTTTTTGTTTCAGTATGTCTTCGCTAGACATTACGACGACAATGATGAAAGTGACTTGTTATTGCATGTTCTCTCCGTGCATGCGTGGGTTTTCTCCGGGTTCTCCGGTTTCCTCCCACAGTCCAAAAACATGCATGTTAGGCTGATTGGTAACTCTAAATTGACCCTGGGTGTGAGTGAGACAGGTCTCTCTTGTAAATGAGTCCCCGTGGCTCAACGAGGCTAGCCTGTATAAATAAAGGTTGAATGAATGAATGTTCTTCTTCCCCAGGTTGTCAGCGCTGTCCTGTTGATGATGATGGTGGTGGTGGTCCCACAGACAGCAGCAAAGCCACACAGGAAGTCCTTTGAAGGTTTAGCAGAAGAAACGGTCCCTCTGCGTTTGGACCCAAACAATTTAATTCCCAGCCTAAAAGTCAGTTCTTTGGCCAGCGACTCCATCTCACCGTGGACCTACAAGTGAGGCTTCAGCTCCTCAGTGTGTTGTCCTTCATGAAGCTCAGAGTCCTGTTAACAGTTTTCGTCTCCTCTCTGTCCTCAGCATCTCCAGGGATGACAACATGTTCCCTCATGCGCTGTCGCAGGCTCACTGTTTGCTCAAAACCTGCCTGGACCACCAAGGACTGGAGGACGGGGGCCTGGAGTCCCGTCCCATTCTGCATCAGGTGCTGGTTCTGAGGCGAGTCAAGACGCCAGGGCCAGGCACCGCCTGGAGTCCAAACTCATCTCAGTGGGTTGCACCTGCGTGAGACCGAAGGTGATCAACCAGCACTGAGGACTGACCCATGGAGACCAGATGAAGACCATCTCCACGCGGGGTGTCCTCCAAAGATCTGTGGCAGGGTGTGGCCTTGGGGCAATTTCAATCCCAAAAATCCTCAATTAAAAGAAAAGAACTTTTAAACGAGTTGATGAAGTTTATCAATGAACCTTAATTTTTTTATTTATATATACTGTATATATATATATATATATTTCATTCATTCATTCAACCTTTATTTAGTCAGGTAAATCTCATTGAGCCTCGAGGGCTCATTTACAAAAGTGACCTGCTACTAACTAAAGAATGATGAACAGCAATGGTAGAATTTCTGTTCATCATATATATATATATATATATATAATAGATATATATATATATATATATATATATAGATATATATATATATATATATATATATATATAGAATATATATAGATATATATAGATATATATAGATATAGATATATATACATAGATATATAGATATACAGTATATATATAGTATATATACAGTAGTTATAAATATAGTTATTTATTTATATAGATACCTATATTTATAACTATATATATATATATATACAGTATATATACATATAGATACCTATATTTATAACTATATATATATTATATATATACGGTACACAAATGAAAGAGTGGAGATCAGGTGGTTCTCTATGGACTTTAGATGTTTGGACAAGCTGACAATCTGGAGAAGCTGCACATATTTACTGACCTGACCCACTAAGTGAAGACCAGATCAGTCACCTGGGCCCTGCTTGCTGTTCTGTTGCCCTGAAGGCTGCAGGTTTGGAAGAATTTGGAGTTAATTAAGTTTTGTTTAATTTCTGTCCAGTTTTATTAAAAAGTTATTTAAATCAAACTAAGTACACAACAGAGTATTTAACATCAGGGTGGATGCTCAGTGCTTTATTTATGGTTATTTAAGTCTGCGTTATGTAACGGTTTGATGATCCTTGTCACATATTTATTTAGGTTTTTTGTGTATTTATTGTCAAAATAAATAAATAAAAAAGATTTTGTCGCTGTGTTCTTTCAAATAGAAAATTATTTCACTGCATGTTCATGAAGAATAAGACAAAGCAACAGTACTGTTCATCCAATCATCATTTTAATGTTTGCATGAAAACATGGTGACTATGAGAACATCCTGTGTTCCTGGGTTCCTCTTCTTCGGACGTAGAAGTACACCTCTGGGTGTAAAATCCTCATCGGAAGCCCATCATCGACAATGTTTCAAAACTGCATAACACAGATAAAATGTAACACAAAGTAAGAGCTACACATAACTTATTGAAAGGGTTATACATAATTTACGATACTTTATTACAAATACGCAAAGATTTGAGAGTAGTCTATCCTTACCGGTGTTTTGACTGCGCCGACGCCATTACAACTGTGTTTAGATGCATGCGCGTTCACGAGACAGCCAAGCTGTGGGGGAGGAGCTAAGGAGGCGGAGTTGCAGGTCACCCAGAGTGCAAGGGGGAGGAGGGAGAACGGTCTCTGTTCAAAATTTTTCTAAGTTTCAGGGCTTTGCAGAAATCGCAGATAGTACCTTTAACCAACTCTCACAAAAAAAAGTCTCAAAATAAAAAATAACTCGCTAAAACCTATGCTACCTGTGGCTAATAAAATACAGCTAGCTAAACCTATGCTACCTGTGGCTAATAAAATACTGCTCGCTAAACCTATGCTACCTGTGGCTAATAAAATACCGCTCGCTAAACCTATGCTACCTGTGGCTAATAAAATACCACTCGCTAAACCTATGCTACCTGTGGATAATAAAATACCTGTCGCTAATACCTAATGCTAACTGAATGAATGCTAATGATGATAGATCGATACTGTACGTACGTTTGCTTGCTTTTCTCTCTCTCGCCAAACTCAACAACGTGGTCAAGATGGCGCGTCCCTTTAAATAGTCCGGTAGGGTTGCCCCACTCCTACTCAAGGGTCACGCGCACTGTCATGCGCGAACACTCAAGGCACTGTAACCCTCCCCCACCTTGCCGCTTACCGTAGTGTCGCACTTTTTTTGCCGTATCTCGATTACATACTTTTAATGTACCTCTGTCGTAAGTCCGTTTTTTCGGTCGTATGTCGACGGCATTCTTTCAAAGAGGCAAATCGTAAGTCCGCGTTGCCGTAGGTCGCAGGTGTCGTACCTCGAGGGTTACCTGTATGTATATATATATATATATATATATATATATATATATGTATATATATATATATATATATATATATATATAAATATATATATATATAAATATAATAAATAAATAAATAAAATTGAAATTAACAAATCTAGACCCCGACACACACACACCCCGTCCCCAAATGTGCTGTTGGTGTGTGTTGTTGTAAAGTGCACTTAAAAAGGAAAGAGAAGGAGCAAAGGCTGGCATTATACCAGTTTCCCCTCCACTCCAACTCTAACCCAGACCCTTATTGTCTAAATGCATAATTGTGAGTGAGCATAGGCACAGGGGGCGAGAGTGATGCCATCCCGCCACCCATAACCATAGTGCTCATTCCATTCCCTATATGTGACTTTTATGAGGATGTTTATGAGGTGAATGTCTAAGGTGTATAATAAAATTGAGTCCCAGGTGGTTCTGAACAACAGAGGTGTAAAAACGTTGCAGCATACCCGAGTCTCAAAATCCCTACATGTATTAATTTGAGATGAAGAGGGCGGAGGTGCGTGGTGAGGGATGGGGAGAAAATATATGCAGGAACAATGCTCCCGCAGCGAGTCAGCTCCCCCGCTGACCCAACATACAACCCCCTCCCCAGTTCGCCATAGTCCACCCAAGGAGCGAGGCAAAAGAAACACCTCTCTGATCGCCAAGCCATTGAGTCCAAGACCAGAGAGGGACATGGCCGTAAGGGCCGCCAACAGCAGAACCAACAGCCCACATCCACCAGGGCCACCACGACCCTTACGAACCATAGTCAGCCCCCCGTCCAAGAAGACACAAAATCCCAGATGGACGACAGGGCCAAGAGCACCCGCCTATCCGCCGACAGAGCCAGGAAACTCTGAGAGCGGGCCCTAACCAGGGCCCACACACCGACCATGCTTAGTCCCAGACCATCATCAAGGACATCTACTTAGTCCCCATCCCAGAAGAAATACTACACCCACCCTTCATACTAACAACTTTCAGAACACATAACACTCTAGATACCCAGGCTGGGTTAACCCGCCCCCTCCCATTGGCCACCAGTCACGCTCCCAGACACACAACCCCCTGGCACACGAACCCCCAACCCACCAGCGAGCCGAGGGCCCCCGGCCAGAGCCGGGCACCAGAGCGCGAGCCAGCCCATAGCCCGGCGACCCGCCCACCAGAGCCCAAGACCCCCGATCCCCACCAGGCCCAAGCCCGGGGACGACACGCCCCCAGAATCCCAAGCCCCCGGCGCCCACCCCGAAACCACCCCAGCACAGCCGGGTCACCGACCGGCGACCCATGACCGCCGCCACCGACCACCCGAGGGCCCGCATGCCGCCCCCAGCAGACATCCCCCAGAACCCCCCGGTCCTCCCCAGGTCGAAGGCAGGGTCCTCCCCGCCCAAGCAGCCCCAACCCCCCGGCGCCCCAAACCCCAACCTCCCCACACCAGCCCCAATGCCCCACAAGGCCAGATCCCAGACCCCCCACCCTCACTACGTAACGGAGCCGATCAAAGAATGCCAAATAGATTGATCCGATGTGTCGGCAGATGCTGTTTCAAGACTAATATGATCTAACAGAAGATTTTTATACTGATTAATGCTAAGATTATTTTTATTTTTCCAATTTACGAGTATGGTTTTCTTTGCGATGCATAAGGCAGTGAAAAGCATACAGGATGTATTTTTTTCTAGTATAACATCTTCAAAGATACCCAATAAGCAAACAGATGGAGAGAGTGGGATATTACATTTCAAACATTTAGACAAGTCTTCACATACCTGTACCCAGAACCTCTGAACGGGTGGACAGAACCAGAGTGCGTGAATATAATCATCAGGTATATTTCCTTTGCACTGTGTGCAGTTGTTAGATGGTGTAAAACCCATCTTAAACATTTGCTGACCTGTATAATGTACTCTATAGAGAACCTTATATTTATTAATTGTAAATTGGAGATTCTAGTCAATTTAAATGTATTTAAACATACTTGAGACCAGGTTTTTTGTTCAAAGTTGATTGATAAATCTGACTTCCATTTTTCAACAGGTAGTGTTATCGAGTCATCGATTCTAGACAATTTTTTGTATATTTTAGATAATAATTTGGGGGGTTGAAGATTAATGAACTCTAACACACATGTTGGTGTTTCCAACAATGTTTTATTAAGCTTAAATTTCTTTTTTACAATAGACTTAATTTGTTGGTATTGTAGGAAATATTTATTATCAATGTCATATTGTATTATTAATTTATTGAATGGAATAAAGTCTATACCCTCAAATATGTGTTCCAGACATTCAATTCCTTTCATTCTCCAACCTGGGAAATTTAACATATTATGTTCTTGCTGCATGTCAGGATTGTTCCAGAGAGGCGTATGTCTGCATGGGAACAGTGAAGACTTTGTCATTTTCAGATACTCCCACCATGCTGTCAGAGATGAGCTAATCTTGATAATTTTAAAGCAGACATGTCTTTTTAAATCTGTACTGATAAATGGTAGATCCGAAATCCTAATATTATTACATAAATTTTGTTCTATATCTATCCAAGTTTCATCTAGTGCATTCGGTTTTAACCACTTTAAAGTCCAACACCCACCATGTTTTCAAATTGCATCGCCATTAATATTTATTAGTTTATTTAAAAATAATACAGGAGCGTTTATTTATATTGTAGAGAAATAACGCTAAATGTGTTATTTCATGATTTATAGCAGATTTTAGCATGCAGCTCCGGGAAAATCTGCCCCTCTCCATATATGGGCATTCACATGGGCATTCACGTCACTAAAGTGACGCCTTGGAGTTACAGGCGAGCGAGGAAAAGAAAAAGCGAAGCATTTTTAAATATTCCCTAAAGCTGCCTGTGTTGATTAATCCTGCTGTCGCTCACTCATGTCTATCATATTCTGAGCGAGCATCCACGTAGACATACTAGTTTAATTCGTTTGATCGCGACAAATTCATTCATTTCCGCATCGGCTTTTTATTCTCTCCCCCCGTGACCAGACAGGTCGGAGCCGCGCAGCTGAGCTCTGCGCGCGTGCTCCCCGTGCGTGCCCCGTGCTCCCCGCAACAAGGCTGACGAGAGCAAATACATACACTCGAGGGAGCAAATTACACCGGCACGAGGAACTTCAAAGGAACGAGGAACCAGCGGAACGAGGAGCCAGAGACGCGCGCGGCTTGCTCCTCTGGGCAGAACGCGCGGCTTGCTCCTCTGGGCAGAATGAATGAGAGCAGCAACGGTCCGCAGCGGTGTTATAAAATAAATAATAAATAAAATCTGAGCCATATGTACACACAAATGCACCAGGAAATATGGCAGTTTTAACTCCCACTCTCTCTCATAAACCTCCATGGAAACTCACTCCTGCCTTGTGCCTTCTGGGTGGAGATGTAACAAAAGTCACATGACACTTCGGGACTCTTCGGCCAGGTTTCCGGATTCATTCGGGAGTGGGTTGTTTTTTTTTTTTTTTAACCCTCGCCTGGTCCAAATGCAAAAATGAAAATAGACATAATATTAAATTACAGTAATTGTCCTATATGGTGAATTGTTACTGTCATGGTGGGTGTTGTCCTTTAATATATATTGTAACCTGTTGGCTAAATAGTAGTAATAAAAGTTTGGAAGTTCTAATCCTCCGGTATCTTTAGATTTCTGTAATGTTTTTAAACTAATACGTGGAGTTTTATTTTTCCAAAGGAATTTAGATATATAAGAGTCCAGGGACTTAAACCATTCAGTTGAAGGTTTATTTGGAATCATTGAGAATAAATAATTTATTCTCGGCAGCACCATCATTTTTACTGAGGCAACTCTTCCCATAAGTGATATGGGTAGAGATCTCCATCTAGTAAGATCGTCTTCAATTTTCTTTAATAGTGGGATATGATTCAATTTTATTAAGTCTTCCAATTTAGGAGAGATATTAACACCCAAATATGTAATGTTACCTGATTGTAGTCTTTCATTGAGAGAATTATTAAACACGCAATTTATTGGAAGGACTGTAGATTTTGTCCAATTTATAGAATAATCAGAGACTTTTGAGAACGAGTTTATTAGTTTGATAACATTAGATATTGAGTTTCCTGAGTTATCAAGAAAAAGTAAAACATTGTCAGCATAAAGACTAATTTTATGTTCTATGTTTCTACACTTTATGCCTTTAATATCAGCACTTTGCCTTATTGCTGCTGCTAAAGGTTCAATAAAAATAGCAAATAATGCTGGTGAAAGTGGGCAACCTTGCCTGGTTCCCCTCTGTAAACAGAAGCTTGAGGATATTTGATTATTTGTCCTGACACACGCTGTTGGTGAGCTATATAATATTTTTAACCAGTTAATGAAGTAGTTCCCAAATCCAAATTTATTTAAGGTAGCAAATAAGAAATTCCAATTTACTCTATCGAATGCTTTTTCTGCATCTAAGGACAAAATAGCTGTTTCAATATTTTTAAAATATGAATACTCTATTACATTATATAATCTGCGAGTGTTTGTGTTCGAGTGTCTTCCTTTTATGAACCCGGTTTGGTCTGGATGTATAATAACAGGAGTTATCTTCTCTAGTCTTTTAGATAAGACTTTACAAATTATTTTAACATCAACATTAATAAGAGAGATTGGACGATAACTGGTAGGTAATACTGGGTCTTTGCCTGGTTTTAATAGGACACTAATGTTGGCTGAATTCATATGTGTTGGTAGCCTGCCATTTTCTTCTGACTCAAGTAGCATTCTATAAAATATCGGTTCCAATATGTCCCAGAATTTTTTATAGAATTCTACTGGATATCCATCAGGACCTAGAGATTTCTTATTAGGCATGTTTTTGATTGCTTCATGGATCTCATCTGATGTTAATGGTGAATCTAGTTTTGATGATTGACTAATATCTAGTTTTGGAAGTGTTACTCTCTCCAAGAATTCCTTAACATCCTCATTAGATGGATTTATTTGTGGAGTATATAGAGTTTTATAGAAATCTTTAAAAACACTGTTTACTTTTCCCTCATCATAAATTATATTTCCATTTTTATCTTTAATACCATATATAGATGTTTTTTCCTTGTTTAATTTGAGTTGATTAGCTAGAATGTTCCCTGATTTATTACCGTATTCAAAATTGTCTAATCTAAAGGCCCCAGTATACCTGTTTCTTTTGCCTCACGCCGCTGGACTGGCGTGTGCAGCGCGCAGGCAGTTCATATATAGTTCTGTGCAAGCGCAGCTCTCTGAGTGCAGGCTCCAGCAGCTGCAACCGGGCGGAGCAGGACAAATTGAGGTCACTGATTGGTCATTTGCTGACACGCGAGGCAGTTTATCAACGCGCGCGCGTAGGCGTAGTAAAATTTGACCTTGGCGCGTTCACGCCCGTGATCAAAGGCTTTTGCCGCGGCGCTCCCACGGCGCCGAGTGGCATGAGGCAAAAGAAACAGGTATATTGGGGCCTTAAGTCTTTGTATAAAGAATTTGTTTTTCTTATCAATAAATTCATTTAGTTCTAATTTAACTTACGTAGCTTTTGCTGTGTTTCCTCTCCTTGTAAACCTTCTAATAATTTGATTGATTTCTCTAACTCCTCAATACGTTTATTTTCTTTTTTCTTTTTATTCGTTGAATAGGATATTATTTTGCCTCTTGTAACTGTTTTCCCTGCCTCCCAAAGTGTACATGCTGATGTTCCTGGCAAGTCATTAAACTCTAAATATGATGTCCATTCTTTTTTAAAGTGTTGCAAAAATTCTTCCTCTTGAAGCAGTGATGTATTTAATCTCGAATTTATATTTTTTGTTGTTTCTTTTTTATTATCTAAATTTAGGGTAACTGGTGCATGATCGCTGACAGCAATAGTGTGTATCTTAGTGTCTGAAATGTTAGTCAGCAATGAATTGCTTACTGTAACGTCCGCGGGAACTCAATAACCACACCGTGTCACTTCGATGCACCAAACTTTACTGAGCTCAAAACCCCCCACACACTCACATTTACCCCATGCCGTAAAGCCTCTCTTAAAGGCACAGTAACATGTCGTAACAAACAGAGCATACCATTACAGACCCAACAAACGCACTGAACACTGTGGTTTCTGAACACAACATTTTCCCCCCTTCACCCCCCTTGAAAACATAACACTTTGCAAAGAATAACAGATTAATCTGGACTCAATAAAACACAGATTAACAGATCTTCAGTAACACAATCACCCTGTCACATAGTCCCCAAGCCAGACAGGCGGGGCCCTCAGTCTCTGGGGCCGTGCTGGCTGCTGAGTGGAGTCGGGCAAAGCTGGTGGAGTATCCCCCACCCGAAAAGTCATTGGCCTAGGCTGCCAACCCATTGCCGTTGCTGGGGTCAGCGGTGAAACAGATGCTGGTGGGGCGATGACCCTGTGCAGACGGTTTGCGTGCCAACGACTCCCATTTTCCAGTCTGTATGTGGCCGGCCCCAATTGCTTAACCACCCGCAGTGGCTCTGACCAGAATGATTTCAGTTTATTTCTCCGATGACGCCGTTTGATCCTGACCCAATCCCCTGCAGCCAGTGAGGGGGTCTGCACTCGGTGCGTGGCATCAAACCAATCCCCTGCAGCCAGTGAGGGGGTCTGCACTCGGTGCGTGGCATCAAACCAATCCCCTGCAGCCAGTGAGGGGGTCTGCACTCGGTGCGTGGCATCAAACCTCTCTTTCATCCGGGCCTGCGAACCCTTCACCTGAGCTCTGGCTTTCTGGAGCTCTGGGCTCCCGCGTGCAGGAGCTGGCTCAGCTCTCAGACAGTCCAGGGGTTGCTTCAGTTCGCGCCCGATCATCAGCATCGCCGGTGAAACTCCTGTGGTGGGATGCTTGGATGCCCGGATGGTCAAGAGGGTTTGGTTGAGAGCGTCGCTGTATGTTCTCCCCTCCTCCAGACAGGCTCTGAGTCCATTTTTGAGAGTTTCATTGAGTCGTTCCACACCACCATTGCTCTCTGGGTGATAAACTGCTGTCCTGATGTGCCTGATGGAGCGTAGTGTGAGGAACTCTGTGAACTCTGCTGAGGTGAACTGGGCCCCATTATCCGTCGTAACAACACTGGGGAGGCCCCAGCGTCCAAACAGGTTGTCCAGGCAGTCTATGATGGTGTGTGCAGTGATGGAGCTCAGTTGACAAACCTCAGGCCACTTCGAGTGAAGATCATGAACAACCAGCAGGTAGCGAGCGTGTGCAGGTGCCCCCTGAAGTTCCCCACAGATGCCGACCTGAATATGTTCCCAAGGTGAAAGTGGCCAAGGGGTCGGGGTGAGAGGGGCTGTGGCAGGCTCACTCACAGCAAAGCCCAGGGCGAGGAACAAGTCTAGGCCCATAATGTTAGCTCCCTTCCGGGTGATGCAGAACTTGGCGTCAGGCGTAAATTGCTGATCATACTGGACAGGGAGGCGGACCACGCCCAGAGTGTCGATGGGAGAGTGACCGTAGCCCAACAGGGTTGTAGTGGCTGCTTCCAGGGGTGTACGGCTGAAGAAACGATCATACGTGCTTTTATTCAAAATTGACACTTTGGCCCCTGTGTCCACAAGGAGCGGGACGTGAGCTGCACCCACGCGACATGTGCAGAGCTTGAACGACGGCTGCAGAGTCTGTACAGTGTTAATGGGAACCACAGTAGTATCCTGGCGAGCTGAAGAGGAGCGGCAGCAGCGTGCAAAATGATTCAGTTTATCGCATTTATGACAAAGTTTCCCATGTGCAGGACATGACTGGTCTCTAGTTGCATGGTTAGAGGAGCCACAGTTACCACAGCTCCTGGCCCCCCTCCTACTGGGCCCCCTGTCCACTCTCTGCACATCCAGGCTGCCACTCGGCCAGTCAGCCCCCTCCACAGCCTCTGTGTGATGAACGGCCGGTGTTGATGACGTCACCGGTTCGTGCGCCGCGCGGGAGAATTTTCGCGCCTCTGTTAGTGCTGTTTCAAGCTGCTTTCCAATAACCAGAGCGCCCGCCAGCGTCATGGTAAATGGTAAATGGAGCTTATTTATATAGCGCTTTCCAGCCCCCTGTGAGGAGCCCCAAAGCGCTTTACAATACCAGCCATCCACCCATTCATTCAGACATTCATACACCGGTAGTGGTAGCCTGCCTTGCAAGGCGCCATCCAGACCTACCAGGAGCAACTCGGGGTTAAGTGTCTTGCCTAGGGACACAACGACACATGGTGGACGGACGCGGGATTCGAACCTTCAACCCTCCGATCGGGGGTCGACTGCCATTACCACTGTGCCACGGTCGCCCGGTCAAGGAGTCTGGTTCTAGCAAAAGTCTCTCCCTCAGTTGGTTACACAACGTCTTTTCTATCAGCTGATCAACTATAAGTCCATCTTCTAACGCCCCATAGTCACAGAGTCTAGCCAGCTCTCGTAGTGCTGAGACGTAGTTGGCGACAGACTCACCCGGTCGCTGCGTCCTCTGACGAAACTCGAAGCGGTGCATCCGCCGGCTCCGCCCGGAGCTGAAGTGAGCTTTCAGTGCAGCTGTGGCCGTGGTGTATTTATTGTCCGCTAACGTGAACGTTGCAAAGATTCTCTGACCCTCCTGGCCCAGACAATGGCGGAGGAGCGCGCACTTCCTCGCTTCCGCCAGTTCAGTGTGTCCCAAAGCCAGCAAGTAGTCCTCGAACGCCGTCCGCCATCTGTCCCACGGGACGGCTGGGTCGCCGGGGACAGGGAGGAAAGGTGGCGGTGGTGGTAACGCGAGTCCGGACATCCTCGTCTGCCAAAATGTAACGTCCGCTGGAACTCAATAACCACACCGTGTCACTTCGATGCACCAAACTTTACTGAGCTCAAAACCCCCCACACACTCACATTTACCCCATGCCGTAAAGCCTCTCTTAAAGGCACAGTAACATGTCGTAACAAACAGAGCACACCATTACAGACCCAACAAACGCACTGAACACTGTGGTTTCTGAACACAACACTTACTATGAAATAATCAAGACGAGAATATGAGTGATACACATGTGAAAAGAAAGAATATTCTTTGCTATCAGGGTGAAAAGTATGCCATGCATCGCAGAGTCCATAATCGTTCATATACTGTTTAACTATATTTATAGATTGCCAACTGCGTTGAGTTCCCACTGCATTCAGTCAAAGCAGGAGTCATTTGTTTGGGCAATGAAGTATATCTGTGTGACTTACAGGCATGACATGAATTGCAGGGAATGGAGTAATGTTTTATGTAATTCAGGGCAGTGGTGTAGTCTACATGATACTCAGGTATATGGAGTATACCCACTAGAAAAGCTTAAGAATTTCAGTATACCCACTTAAAAGTACCCAATAATACATGACATCATTAGGCACGTGTCACTGATAACATTAAACGTCAGTTAAACGCTTCCGTAACAATCTATCGGTATGCAGCGCTTTGCTTTGATACTGTATTATAAATCTATAACATACAAAGCCAACATTTGTACAAAGTTTGTTCATTCATTCAAATATAAGCATAAGAGAAATCTGGAAACGTTCAATATGCTTAAAAATCAAAATAAATTGACAATTACATTGTTACAGTACCATACTTTGGTTTCTAAGCACAGTATACCCACTATAAAAATGTAGACTACGCCACTGATTCAGGGTCCATTGATTGGGGGTACAGACCAGAAAAGGCAAGAAGAGGGAAGTTTCCGTTACAGGAACGCTTGTCAATCATACAAGATCATACAAAAAGCACCAGATGTCTAGAGGGAAATACTTGTAATTCTTGGATTTTGACTTTAAGAAATCCTCAAAGGCAAGATAGTGATAGTTATATTCTGGGAGTTCATGTTTCTGGTAAGGATCCAATTGATCCATTCAGGATAAATGTGGTTCAGAGGGAGGAAAGTCAGATTGAATCAGACCAAGAAGTGTCTTATTTGACAGATGTGACATATGAAGAAAAGTTAGCCCTAGAAACAGGTTTCACTCAACAAAATTACTGGGTAGAGTATGTTGAAAATGCTGATCAACAGGTGAACCATTTGGATTGCGTAGTTTGTGCAAAAGCTAAGCCAGCTCTGTTGTTAGTACCCTTACCCTTGTCAAATAATTCATGTTTCCGGGGGCGTGGCTAGGTCTCATGGAGTAGACGTGTTTGAGGAAGCTCCGCTCAACTTCACCATTACTTCACCTTAAAAAATATTCAAACATCTGCGAAACATATTTACAGTGTGCCAGCCATCATGAGCAAGGTGACGAAGACCAGAGTTACAAGGAAAGAAAAAGGCTTGGGAGAGGAGACATTAGACGACAGGACCAAACTAGCAGACGTCGAGGAGGCTAATGCTAACACAGGCCGCGCGTGCTCTCCGGCTCCTTCAGCCACCAACGAGGACCTCCTAGCAGCCATAAGCAAGCTTAACAGCACGGTCGACATGAGGTTTGTGGAGCTGAATGAATCTATTTCTGGTCTCAAAGTGTCGCTTTCTGCCATAAGTGACCGGGTGACATCAGCTGAGACCGCAGTCCTGTCACAGGAGAGACGGATTTCGGAGCTGGAGAAGCGACATGATAGCCTAGCCGCGCTATGCTTGCAGCAACAAGCTAACCTGGAGGATTTGGAGGCGCGCTCACGCCGGCAGAATATCCGAATTGTGGGCATACCAGAGAAAGCTGAGAATGGTAGACCGACGGACTTTGTCTGCAAACTGCTGCCTAAACTACTGGGAGAGGACAACTTCGAACGACCAATTGAGGTGGATCGGGCGCACCGAAGCCTGACGCAGGCTAAAGACGGGAAGGCGAGAGCCATGATTGTCAGACTGCATTACTTTCAGGAGAAGGAGCGTGTGCTACGGTTGGCGAGGGAGAAGAGTCCTCTGCAGTATGAAGGTCGCTCTGTGTTCATCTTTCCTGACCTCACCTCGGCTGTGATGAAGAAACGCCAGGCGTTCCAGTCTATCAGGGAGCAATGCAGGTCCAAAGAGATTCGTTTTGGATTCAGATATCCTGCACAGTTCCTGGTTACTGTGAATAATAACACTGCGAAGTTCAACACTCCAGAGGAAGCTGATAAATTCCTGAGCCGGGAGGTTGAAGACTGGCACTCTGGGACTAAATAAGGCGAGTGTTGAACTTACCTTTCTGTTAAAAGTTTGAAAAAGTGAATAATTACAGACTCTGTCATAGGGTGAAAAATGTAATTTACCTAATTTGATATATTCATTGTGTGGGGTTGAGCGGCTACTCTAGGTGGGAAGATGGGAAGCTGTGTGGCTTGTCCACCCACAGGTGGGCGGCTAGTTTTAGCTTTAAGAAGGGGGTATGGAGACACCGCTCTGGGTTTTATTTTGTTTTGTTTTATTCAGTTATGTTTGATAGTATGGTGGGTTAGTTTTGTTACTGGGAGGGCTTTTTTTTGCACATCGGCGTGTTCTGTATATCTTTTTATTATCTTCACAGTCATGCAACAGTTACTAAAATTCACACAAATTGATGACAACTGAGCCAGATAAATATATTAAGGGCGGGGTGAACTTGATTAGCTGGAATGTCCGTGGGATAAATAGTCCTCTAAAAAGAGGCAAAGTTTATGCGCATCTGCGTTCACTGAAAGCCGATATTTGTTTTCTCCAGGAAACGCATATTAAGAAAACAGCTGCTAAAGTTCTTCGTCCCTCGTGGGCCTCCCAAGTGTACCAGTCAAATTTTTGTACAAAATCTAGAGGGGTCGCAATTTTGATTAAAAAACATATACCGTTCATTCACAAACAGACAATTTCAGATCAAAGGGGAAGATATGTGGTTGTTAATGGGTTGCTAAATACTGAACCAGTGACACTAATAAATATATACGGGCCTAATTTTGACGATCCCATTTTTTTTCAAGACCTTTTTAATGTAGTGCCAGATTGGGTCGGATCTAATATAATTATTTGTGGGGACATGAACCTAATTTTGGACCCGGTTTTAGATAGACAACGCCCTCAGTCCAGTTCAGTCAAGAGCGGTGAATTACTTAAAAATGTATTACAATCACACAACCTGGTTGATATTTGGAGACTACTAAATCCTAGCGGGAGAGAGTATTCATACTTTTCCGCAGTACATAAGTCCTATTCTAGGATCGATTACTTTTTATTGGACTCTAGATTGCTAGGTGCGGTATCAAGCTGCAAATACCACAACATTCAAATATCAGACCATGCTCCTGTGTCACTGAACCTTAAATTAGGCTTAAAAAAGGGAAAGTGGAACTGGCGTTTAAATAACGCCCTGTTGAAAGATAAGAAATTTTGCTCTTATATTTCAAACGAAATTAAATCATACTTAAGTTTAAATGATAGGGGGGATGTGGATGATTCAACACTCTGGGAAGCAATGAAGGCAGTTATAAAGGGAAATATAATTTCATTTGAGGCGGCAAAAAATAAAGAGTCCAAGATGAGGTTGGATGAAATAGATAACCTATTGACCAGCTTAGAAGACTCTTATAAATTAAAACAGTGTCCAGATATACTGAATAAAATAACAGCTCTGCGTTATGAATACAACTCTATTATGTCCAAAAACGTTTCTAAATTATTAGTTCAAGTCAAGCAAAGATACTTCAAGTTAGGCAATAAACCACATAAACTATTAGCCCGTCAGCTCAAACAATCACAGGCCTATAGAGCTATACAGTACATTGTATTAAGCTTGAATGGTAAATGGTAAATGGAGCTTATTTATATAGCGCTTTCCAGCCCCCTGTGAGGGACCCCAAAGCGCTTTACAATACCAACCATCCACCCATTCATACACACATTCATACACCGGTAGCGGCGACTGCCATGCAAGGCGCCTTCCAGTCCTACCGGGAGCAACTCGGGGTTAAGTGTCTTGCCCAGGGACACAACGACACATGGTGTGAGTAACCAGGATTCGAACCTCCAACCTTCCGATCGGGGGACGACTGCCATTACCACTACACCACGGCCGCCCATCGAAGATGGGACCTTACTCACAGATCAAATAAAATCAACGACAGTTTTGCAGACTTTTATGCTAATGTTTATCAGACGCAGGGAAAATTAAACAGAGAAAATATGGAAAGATTCTTTGAAAATCTGAATTTACCAAAACTACCACCAGATTCGACTGAAGCGCTAGAAGCCAGTATAACCTTACAGGAAATTGAATCTATAATCTTGACCCTTCCCAACAACAAAGCGCCTGGTCCTGACGGCTTTAGTGTCGAATTCTTCAAAGCTTTCAGTTCCAACTTATCGCCTCTACTTCTACGTATGCTAAACCACTCCAAGCAAGTGTCTAGTCTGCCTCCCACCTTATATAAAGCCAACATCTCGCTTATACCTAAACCTGGTCGGGATCCAGAGATTGTTTCATCCTATCGTCCAATCTCATTGTTACCTCTAGAAACGAAAATCCTAGGGAAAATTTTAGCTAATAGACTAAAAAAACACATAGGTTTAATTATCCACCCGGATCAGACTGGCTTTATGCCAGGTAGGCATATGTTTTTTAATCTGCGTCGTCTTTTTAATATATTATATTCAAACCATCCAGATGAGTCCGTTGTTATTTCCCTAGATGCACAACGTGCATTTGACCAAGTAGAATGGCCTTATATGATGTATGTGCTCAAAAAATTTGGTTTTGGACCTTTGTTTACGAAATGGATCGAAATAATTTATTCACACCCAACTGCTTCCGTCATTACTAATCAGAATATTTCTTGTCCATTTGCTATCCATCGTGGTACACGCCAAGGTTGCCCTCTCTCTCCGTTTCTTTTTGCTGTAACTATTGAACCTCTGGCTGCCAGTATAAGGCAAAACCCCTTAATATCCCCTATCGAGATGTTCAATAGTAAACATCATATTTCGTTGTATGCTGACGATATACTTTTATATGTCTCCAAACCACGGAAATCGTTATCTTCTCTTTTGACAGTGGTCAACAATTTTGGCCGCTTCTCTGGTTTTTCTATTAACTGGGACAAAAGTGAATTAATGCCGCTCTCTACAGCAGCTGATCCAGTACATTTGAGGTCGACACCATTTAAGATAGCATATGACTCCTTTACATATTTGGGTGTGTTGGTAACAAAAAAACCAGAGCAACTCTTACGACTGAACTGACAGAGTAAAATTCTACAACTTAAGCGGAATATTGATTTCTGGAAAACTCTCCCGCTATCCATGGCGGGCAGGATCAACGCCATTAAAATGGTGGTGTTACCGCGATTTCTTCATTTATTTCAGTCGGTCCCAAGTTTTATAGGAACATCCTACTTCAAACAATTAGACTCTATTATTATACCATTTATTTGGAGCTATAAAAAGGTCAGAATCTCCAAAATACATTTATGTAAACCAGGAACGGAGGGTGGATTCTCCCTACCAGATTTCAAGCAATATTACTGGGCTTGCCATTTATCCATCCTAGCCTGGTGGAGGAAGGGCCCACTCTCACCTGATAGGTCCTGTCCAGCCTGGTTATCTTTAGAACGTCTGCATTGTTGTAAGTCATCTCTGACAGCCCTCCTCAATAGTCCTGTTAAAGTCAACAAAACACTCTATACTAATAATTTTGTCATTGGCAATACTATCAGAATATGGAAACAGATACAAAAATTTATAAAAGCTCCAGTGGTTTATTTTGACACTCCTATCTGTGAAAATCACTCCTTTGCACCTGGTTTAAGCAACGCCGACTTCCGGATATGGAAAATGAGAGGCGTTGATGTGATAGGTGACCTATATATTAGTGGAACTTTTATATCTTTTGCACAGTTACGCTCTGAATATAATCTTCCCCCTTCAAGTTTTTTCCGCTATTTGCAGGTTCGGGATTATGTTAGAAAAAATTTAGCAGATTTTGGGAATTTAAAGAAACATGAAATTCTGGAGAAAATAATTAAATATGAGCCTACCAACCAAGGGGCAGTGTCATATTTTTATAAGATTTTTAATAACAAATCCCTGGACACAACCAGGATAAAAAAAGCATGGGAGGAAGAGCTAGGACAGCAGCTATCTGACGAAGTATGGGAGGAGTGTTTGAGAAGTATATCCAACTGTTCAGTCAATGCCAGACATAACCTCATACAGTTCAAAACAATACATAGACTTCATTATTCGAGAGAGAAACTAAGCACCTTTTTTACAAGCGTGTCTCCAATTTGTAATCGCTGTCAGGCTGCTACTGGTAACTTGACACACTCCTTCTGGTCATGTGTACAGCTTCACTCATTTTGGACAAAAATTTTTCATTTTTTTTCGACAGCTTTTGGGAAACAATGGGACCCAGAACCACTTATTGCCATCATTGGGGCCTCCAGTGCTTTGCAACCAGCGACTAAAAACGAGAAAATGGCTGTTCTGTTTGGTACGGTGATTGCAAAAAGGTTGATTTTGAGATTTTGGAAAAAAGACTGTGTGCCTACATTTGATATGTGGTTGGGGGAACTGGCAAATACTCTACATCTGGAAAGACTGAGATACTGCAATGCAGATAACATCAGTGTGTTTGAGAAAATATGGGACCCAGTACTAAAATTCCTGCAATGAAAGACTGTTACTGGCGGGCCTGCCTTTGTTTTGCAAGTTTTGTAATTATCATTATTTTTATTTTTTTACTCTTTTGCTCTTTTGTCTAGATCAATTTATGGTGTATTCATCTTAATGTCCTGACTGTGGAAGTGTTTACTGATGTGCCAGCTGGTATAGGTGGGGGTGGGGTGAGAATTTGATTTGTTTTGTTAATGTAAAATTGTTTATTTGGAAAATTCAATAAATTCTTACAAAAAAATAATAATAATAATAATAATTCATGTTTCCACTGCATGTTGGAACTACATATGAAGGAAAATCCCTCTGACAGTTGCAAAGGTTTGGAGAAATATTTTCCCATGCCCCCCAGAGATACAATTCCACCTGTTTTCACTCCTGTGAGGAATGATTACACCTGTCTGGTCAGGAAAGTCCAGGGAGGTACGTCTGTAGGTGATATTGAATCAAGTTGGTGTAAGTTGAATGTGAATGTTTCAGCATGGATAAATATAACAAGATTGTCTGTTGCACGCGCAGACGTGTACTGGTTTTGTGGTGGGAGGATTTTGAGAAACACATTGTCACCGAGATGGTCTGGAACTTGTACAGTCATTTCTCTAATTTTTCCAGTTAAGATGGTGAATTTAACAGGACAGGATTTGGAAACTTTTAGGAGCAATGCACATTTGATTGGTGAGTTTGAGAGGAGAAAGTGTGCCTTTGACCTGTTTATGCAGATTCACCTGCTTACATAAATTCAATAGGCGTTCCCCAAGGAGTCCCAGATGAGAATAAATTAGTGGATCAGTTGCTGCTGTTTTTGAATCTATAATCTCGTATGTTACAGTTAATAAAAATGTAGCCAGAATTAATTACATCCATTTTAATATTCAGAGGTTGAACAATTTGACAAGAGATGTACTAGAGGGCGCCCGCCAACAACTTGCTGCCACATCTTTGATGGCTTATCAAACTAGGTTGGCTGTTGATTTCATGTTGGCAGAGAGAGGTGGTGTTTGTTCCATGTTTGGTCAAGAGTGTTGTACATTCATCCCAAATAACACAAGTCCAGATGGTTCATTTACAAGAGCTCTTGATGGGTTGAAATCTTTGTCAGAAGAGTTGGCAGAAAGCTATGGAGTTCAGAATCCTCTGAGTGAGTTGTTCATCTCTACGTTTGGAAAGTGGAAAGCTGTTGTCATCACAGCTGTGATTACAATATTTGTAGTTGTGGTTATGTTGATTTTTGTGGATGTTGCTGCGTTCCTTGCATGAGGCATTTCTGTCTAAGGTGCATCAGTAAGGCAGTTGATGACAGATTTCCCCAACCGCCATCTTATCAGATGAGCGTTCAGGCAGCAGAAGTTCTACCCCTTACAGGTGTCTATGATGATGAAGATGAAGTGGCCTGACCTGGCTACTCCCTAGTTCATATTCTTTGCTAAGGTTAACACATGCCAGAAATATAGATTCCACACACTAGAGGCGTGTCGATTATAGAAAGGACAATCCGCTTGTTTTTAATTATTTTTTAGTTTTTATTATTAGTTTTTTATTTGTTCTTTATTACATTTCCAGCATATAAGCTCTGATAATCACAGTATATTCTATTACATTGTTTTTATTACCATTTTGTATTGATGCTTATTTTTATATAAGGGGTTTTATACTCTGGGTGGGTAACTCAGATGTAGGATTACTGCGGGGTGGGAATGTTAGAGATTTCCAATGTGTATTCAGTTGTAATTGCATTAACACATAGTACATATAGGATTTTGTTGACATGATATTTGTCATGTCAAAAGGGGAATTTAAATATATTTCTATCAGTATTATATCTATTATGTTCTAAGATTTGTGTTTACCTAAGTCCTGCCATATAATGTGAATTAAACCCAAGGCAGAACCTTTTTCTTCCGGGCTTTGTTTTCAATAGGGAAGAGTTTTTTAGTTATACGCCTGCACCATTCAATAGACCCAACACTTGCTGTTTACATCGAAGCTAATAGCTTATTGGCAGAGAGGCTGGCCACGTGGTGAGAGGCTCTACCACTCTCACCCTCAGGAGTAATCTTACAGCTCAACAAATATTTGTTAAACACTCTATGTTTTTTCTGGAGACCCTGAGCATTGTGGAGGCTTTCTTCTCCAGTGTAAATTAGCATTCAAGGGAGCCTCCCTACTGTACACATCCAGTGTTTCTAGGATCACATACTTCCTCAGTCAACTAAAGGGCGAAGCATTCAGGTAGGCTATCCATTCATCCATCCATTTTCTTCCACTTATCCGGGGTTGGGTCGCGGGGGTAGCAGCCTAAGTAGGGAGGCCCAGACTTCCCTCTCCCCAGCCACATGGAGCAGCTCCTCTGGGGGAATCCCAAGGCGTTCCCAGGCCAGCCGAGAAACATAGTCCCTCCAGCGTGTCCTGGGTCTTCCTCTGGGTCTCCTCCCGGTGGGACATGCCCGGAACACCTCACCAGGGAGGCGTCCAGGAGGCATCCTAACCAGATGCCCGAGCCACCTCAACTGGCTCCTCTCGATGTGGAGAAGCAGCGGCTCTACTCCGAGTCCCTCCCGGATGACTGAGCTTCTCACCCTATCTCTAAGGGAGAGTCCAGACACCCTGCGGAGAAAACTCATTTCAGCCGCTTGTATCCGAGATCTCGTTCTTTCAGTCACAACCCAAAGCTCATGACCATAGATGAGGGTGGGAACATAGATCGATCGGTAAATTGAGAGCTTTGCCTTTCGACTCAGCTCTCTCTTCACCATGACAGACCGGTACAGCGCCCACTTCACTGCAGATGCTGCGCCTATCCACCTATCGATCTCACGCTCCAGTTTTCCATCATTCGTGAACAAGACCCCGAGATACTTAAACTCCTCCACTTGGGGCAGGACCTCC
>JBBPBX010020905.1:0-12224 GCA_038048925.1 Garcialebias charrua | reverse complement strand
CACACACACACACACACACTGGATCAGCCACACAGACATGAACGTCACCTTCCCACACCTTCCCACTCCTTCGCACTCCTTCCAGACAGACATTGACATGTTTTCCACATAAGACGTAAAGGGCTGCCAAGTGTCCCAAAATCTCTAAACTGAACCTTTCAGAGAATATCTACCAGTATTTTTTTCCCACAGGAATATGATACATGACTTCTCTTATCCAGTGTTCATATGCTGGGGGTGGGGGGTGGATCCTTCCATCTGCATAAAATAAGTCTCCTGGGTAGAAGAGAGCCAAAAGCAATCACATCCCTCTTGTATTTGCTGAAGGACATATCCACAGGGACCACCCCAAACAATGAAATGAATAACGATGGGTGCACAGTTTTTCCACATATCCCAGAGAAGATATCAAAAATAGATTTCCAATAGGGACGCAGTTTTGGACAAGTCCGGAATGTGTGCAAGAGCGTAGCTGGAGTTTGTTTACAATGATTACATGCAGGATCCAGGTAGGTTGTAATCTTGGACAGCTCATCTTTGGACCAATGCAGATGGTGCACCACCTTGAACTGAATGTCTCAGACAGACTGAGGATGAGTAAATGTTCTTAATGATCTTTTGCCAGATTGAGTCTGATATGAATTCCTCCAAGTCCATTTCCCATTTCAGTTTAAGAGAGTCCAAGCTGGTCTCATGGTATGAACTGAGCAATCTTACTGAGGGCCCCCTTTGTGTCAGGCCTGCACATCAAAATCTTAACCACAAAATGTTAAGGGGCGTACAAAGGAAAACAATCAGAGTTAGACCTCACAAAATGCATTAATTGCATAAATCTGAAAAACTGTGACTTGTGAATATTAAATTTCTGTACCAGCTGCTCAGAAGAGGCAAATTTATCATCAACATAGAGATCACACAATGTATGTAGTCATTCAAATCCCAGGCATCAAAAGCTGTATCAGCTACTGAGGGAGTAAACATGATTATTTGACACAGGTGCCACAAACAGTAACTCTGTAGAGTTAAATGCTCTCCTGAACGATTCCAGATCTTGACCATCCAGATCACAATTGGGTTAGAAGTGTAGGTTGATGTTGACTGTTTGAAAGGCAACTGAGAGCAAAGTAATGCAAAGGGGAGAGGCCCTCTCTAAAGACACCCAACTGGAAGGAGGAGTATCCTTTCTTAACCAGAATAATAGAGCTCTAATGCCGGGTACCCACCGAACGCGTCTTGAGCGTCAAAAACGCTCTTGACGCACCCTTTTGGCAGTTTGTCACCAGAATCTGTTCACACTGAAGACGCGTCTGATGACGCGCAGTGGGAGGAGCGTCTGGCTCCTTTTCCGGTTGGGCTTGTTTTGTTTTCTGTACACCGGGCAGATAAAATCAGCTGTTCGTGAGCCTCGTTACTACTTGAGTGGGTTTTCTACGAGCCGAACTGCAGCTCCGAAAGTCTTTGTTGAGATTAAAACTTTTTTTTTTTATGTTTGGGGTGATCGTACGCTCGAGCGGACAGCGGCAACTGTAAAAATGCCAAGTTTCTTACTGGAGGCTGGTTTCTTCATGGAGGCTCATTGGGCTAAGTTTAAAAAGTCAAAAAAAAGTCCTGTCGTTGTTGCGTCATCACATAGCAGAGGCTCTCCCGATTGGTTGCTGTGACGCGTCGAGCAACCAAAGTTCAAATATTTGAACTTTGGCTGCTCGACGCCTCGGCTGCTTTGGACGCGCGCGTGCGCGGAAAAGAACTGCCGCGCTGCTTGAAATGCTCAAAATGTGCCGTGTCACGCTTCGCCGCGAGGCGCCGCTCCTCCACATAAACTTTGCATGTAAAGTGGCAGCGTCGGCCGCCTGAAACGCGTTTGGTGGGAACCCGGCATAATATTAGCTGCATGACATTAGGAAGTGACATGCCTTCAAGACTGTAAAGCAGATGCATGTTATTCCTGACAATCCATGGATGCTTTTTATTCCAAACAAACACTGATAGATGGCTGTTCAGATTGGAGAAGAATGATTTGGTAAGGAAGATTGGCAGACCCTGAAACAGAAATTTAAGTAGAATATTCATTTTGGCAGAGTTTATTCTACCCCCAAGTGTTCTAATGATCTCATGTTACCCATACGCCAAGGTATCTAAATGTTTTTAAACTAATCATAAATGGTACAGTGTCTACATTTTTCTTTGCTATAGAGGTCACAGGAATGCTAGTGAGAGGATCTGATATATACAAAAGCATGTCATCGGCATACAAAGAAACTTTATGCTCTTTGCCTTATTGGTTTATACCTTTAATGATGGAGTTTTGTCATAAAGCTACAGTTAATGGTTCTATCGCTAATGCAAATAGAAGCGGTAAGAGCGGGCACCCCTGTCTTGTACCTTGTTGCAATCTGAAGTAGCTGGATATGTTACAGTTAGTGCGCACTGCAGCCATTGAGGAGGTACATATCAACTTCACCCATGAAATGAATTTGCATCCAAATTTAAATAGCTTTAAAGTTTCGAGGAGATAACCCCACTCCATCCTGTCAAACACTTTTTCAGCATCCAGTGAAAGAATGACTTTGTCACAGTTGTAGTAGGATTTGGAGTGTATAACTCAGAGCAGCCATCTAACACTGAAGAAAGCCTGACAATTTTTTACAAACCCTGTCTGATCAAGAGGGACAATTGTGGGAATCACCTGCTCAAGTTGTTTTGCCAGGACCTTTGCAAGGATTTTTGTGTCAGTATTTAAGAGTGATATAGATCAATACGAGCCACTGTTTAGAGGATCTTTATCCTTCTTAGGTAACAGCAGGGCTCAATTTGAACCAGATCCTGCCAGAACAGGATCTGGGAACTCTTATTTTGACAGGGTGCTTCCGTTAACTGTTTGCTTGGATCTGGTAACTCTCAGGCTTACTAAAAGGTGTGAACATATATGACTGCCTTGAACAAATAAAACTTCTATTGGGTATGTACAGTACACTGAAAATAATTACATAAACACAAATTTTAAACACAACAGCATACAATATGCCTCTTCAAGTTAAACATTTCCACGTCCTTAAAAAATCTTTACCCCCAAAAGAGTGGTGGGGGTGAGTGCCAAGCTAACCAGGCGGTTGTACGTGGGTAGGAGCCCACAGGCAACCACCTGGGGTTTCCCATGTGGAGTCAGACAACAAAGAGCAGGGACAGAGTCACGCTCGGTTCTGAGCCCAACTTACTTGACGGTTCCATCAAGTAAGGAGGAGAGGGGGCTGCTTGACAAAAGCTGAGTGTTTATAAATGTAGGTAAACTGTGCCGCCGCTTTGGTGGGGGATAAGCGCGCGGCACATATTGAGGCTGAGCCTCTCTGCAGGCGTCGCAGGTTCGCGTCCCAGACCCGACGAGCTATTTCTGCAGTGTCTCTCCCCTCTCTCTCTCTCCCCGTTTCGCCCTCTCCCTCTACAATAAAGGCCACTAGAGCCCAAAAATGTAAAAAATAAAATAAAATAAATAAATGTAGATAAACATAGATGCTTATCAATCCATTAAAATACACAAAAAAATGCAGGAAATCACATCTACTTTATTCATAATTTTCTGGGGGAGGACCCCCAGCCTATCCACACACTGTTTGCGTTCCGGCATTGATCAGTTTACAAATTAAGCCCTGGGTAACAGTTACAGCTTGACGCATGGACAGTGATACTATCTCTGCAGCAAGTGACACTTCAAACACAGTAAAGGTGAGAGCAAATTTGGAATTTTCTTAAAAAAATTCAGGTGGAAAGCCGTCTGAGTCTTTCACTGAAACTTACAAAATGTTTAA
The DNA here is from genome assembly GCA_038048925.1 of Garcialebias charrua. Classification (NCBI taxonomy): domain Eukaryota; kingdom Metazoa; phylum Chordata; class Actinopteri; order Cyprinodontiformes; family Rivulidae; genus Garcialebias; species Garcialebias charrua. The sequence continues at coordinate 8,421 of JBBPBX010020905.1, read as the reverse complement.
GAAAGATAAAGAATGGACATCTGGTGATGCACCATTGTTGTGTCTGTGCATAACAAACAGGAAAACATGTTAGAGAGCTTTTTCTTACTGTAAAGAGGCCATTTCATTTTTATATTTAGTTAAATAAATCGATTACAATTATTATACTTTGGGCACAGTTTAAAGGACTTTTTTGGTACAAGGTAATGTAAAAATACAATTATTATTATTATTATCATTATTATTTGTGACAGATGGATTTTTACCCATTTATTACAAATAATTTTAGATATTCACTTCCTGAAGACTGTTAGACAGATCTGACACTATTTGTTTCTGCTACAATTTTCAAAATTCTGCAATTTTTCATAAATTCCATGTAAAGGCACACATCACAAACATCTCTAGATAAAAATATTGGTTTATGAAACTGAACTTATGTAACCAGGTGAAAAATGGGTACATGTCAAATGTATTTTAAAAACCATGTTTTGCTTTAATTTCACCTATGGTTGTAATTCTTGTTGTTTGTCAGCATGTGGTGCTGTTGGTACAGAGAGGTCTAAAAGGACCGGAAATAGAGAAAAAACCCTTTGTTTATGTACGATGGCACGGACTGGTAAAAAAACGGAAGAGAAGGACATTTTATCTGGGACTTGGTGAAGGAGACAACTCTGGCCACGTGAGAGGAGAATCCTAGTGTCCGGTAATTGTTGGAACTGAATTATCTTCCGTGAATGAAGCTATAGAGACGATGCTAATGTTTTATTTCTGTTTGTTCTCTCGTAGAGTGCCGCTGCCGTTTGTTATGCAGTAGCTTTCACGCTGTTAGATTTCAGCTGTTACGTGCAGCTGCATGCTACTCTGTTGGGTGCTAACCGTGTTGTCGGTCCGCCATTTTATTTGAAGCTAAGGCTTGCTGCCGTTCGAAACACGGACTTTTTCTTGTTTTTTTTATACATAACTCAGAGGGAATAGTTTATTTTTGAGAATAAAGAACCCCTTCTATTTGAAGCTTCGTGTGCTGCATTTATCCCGGTTTCAAATATTGGTACCAGGAGTGGGGTGTCGTTTTTTTCTCTCTGCGAGTGCATGTATATGGCGGCGCAGCGGTAGCATTAGCAAACGGCAGTGGTGAAGAAGTGGCCTACACCTGAGTGGACGTGGGCATCGCGTCGGTGAGGAGGCATCTGTTTCGAGACCAGAGGGGGGACGTTGCTGAGCAGTCTGTGCGGGTGTGGTCGTGAGGGATTTCAGCCGAAGCGATCGTCAGACCAGGGCGCATTCCAGGCGGGAGAAGCATCGCCCAGCAGCGGTCTTGGAGCAGCCCAGGGACCTCCGGTGGACTCCGGACTTCGACCAATTTATCCTTTGCTATATAAATTTCTATTTACTGTTAATATTTATATTGACTGTTAATACTTCTATTGACTGTTAAGTGAACTGAAAAAAATAATAATAATAATTTCAGAACATGTCTGAACAAGAGGGTTCCATAAACATTGAGATGGAGGGACAACATTTAGCAGTGAATAATAACGAGGATACTGGACAAAATGACCTTGAACAAGCTGGGGTGTTACAACAACTAAGTGAGTTAGCCCGAAGGCAAGATGAAGTCATGACAGTCATATCATCACTAAATAATGAGCCTACCAGGTCTTATGTCTACGTACCCAGAGAAAGGCACATTTCACCATTTAGTGGAGACATTGACAAAGATGGGAGGAGTGTGGATGAGTTTATTGAAGAAGTAGAAAGGGTAATTTCTGCTAGAAACCAATCTGCACCCGAACAGTTTGATTTTGTGCTGTCGCTGTTAAGAGGCCCAGCTCTGGAAGAAGTGCGTTTACGCAAAGCTGATGGTGATGTTGTAAAAGACCTGCTTGTTTACTTAAAAGATGCATTTGGAGATAAACGTAGCGCTGCCCAACTTTTACAGAGCTTCTACAACTGTAAACAGAAGGAGGGTGAAGACATACGTGACTTTTCACATTCATTATCTCAGGCCTTTAGTTTGGTATGGAAACAGCATCCTAATTCCATGGGTAATGAGAACGCAGTGTTGAGAGACCAGTTCATTGAGGGCATCAGAGACCTCTCACTGAAACGAGAACTCCGAAAACATGTAAGAGGAAAACCTACATCCACTTTTATAGAGGTGCGTGAGGAGGCTTACTTGTGGTCCTTAGACCAAGCCCCTAGCACAAAAACGGTTAGGAGTAACGTGAATAACTACCGTACTGTTAAAGCCGAAGCACAGTGCTGTGCAGTTAAAGAGACAGAAAATCCAATGCATCTGGAGGATGTGATGAAAACTCTTAAAGAGCAAGATAAAGTCACTAATCTAACTAGACCTAATGAGAAGTCGGTCTCAATGGATGACGTTCTTAAAGTGCTCACTGAGCAAGGGAAAGTGATAACAGAACTCACTAAGGCTGTGAAAGAGCTGACAATTCAGAACAAAAATCCTAGTAGCCAGACACCATCTCAGACCAAAACTGGTCCAAGATTTACCCCTGACGGTAAGCCGATATGTTTCAAGTGCCAAACTGCTGGTCATGTTGCCAAACAGTGTCCCCAGAGAAGATACAAAAACTCTGATGAGTACCCCATTTCTAGTCCGTCGGGAAACGAGAGGCCCTGGTTGCAGTGAGTCGGGTAACGCAGGGTCATGTCGTAGACTCACCTACACTGGAGATCACACGAGAACAAATTATTGAGCGTGCCATAGGAAAATGTCCAGTGGTTGATCTAAAACTTAATGGCAGGTCAGCACATTGTTTACTAGATACTGGCAGCCAGGTCAGTACTATGACAGATGATTTTTTCAGAAAATATATTGGTGATGATGAGAGCATGCTAGCTACAAATAGTTGGCTTAAAATAACTGCTGCGAATGGACTTGACATTCCTTATCAGGGATATATTGAACTGGAAATTGAGACGATGAGTTTAAAGATCCCAAATTGTGGTTTCTTGGTCCTGAAGCCGTCACTGAACCCTGTTGTTTCTGAAGAGTGCATAATCGGTATGAATGTCATTCACAGATGCAGACAGCTAGTCACAACAGAGTTTGACAACACTTTGGGTGGATCCTTGGACTCTGGGTGGAGGACAGCTTTCCAACAGGTACAGATCGGTTGCATTGAGAGAAAGGCAGTAGTTCGGGTTGCAGGAAGAAACAAAGTACGCATCCCTGCATCCTCGATGTCCACTGTGTTTGTAAAAGGTCACACTAAAACCTTAGATGCAGCCTCTCAGTTGATCATCGAACCAGTGACCACTCCTCTACCATCTGGATTAGCAGTTATCCCAACACTTGTCACAAGGACCAGCCATGTTCTTCCGCTCCAGGTGGTTAACTTCTCCGCCGAGGAAGTGTGGTTAGGCCCCCGAACACGGCTAGGCATGATCTCAAAGGTTGATCCTGCGGAGAGTGAGCAGACATGCCAAGTAAAGTTTCAACGCATCTCTGCCGGTGTTGAACAGGTTTCAGTTGACCCTAACATGGTGCAAACTGACAGTAAGGTGCAAGCCATTTTGGAAAGACTTGACATGGGGGGCGCAGAGGAAGAGCGTGTCGCTCTCTGCTCATTGCTGTCCAGCTACATTGATGTTTTTGCAGATGATGAGGAGAATCTGGGTCACACGGATAAGGTGAAACATGAGATCAAGCTGGCGGATGACGTACCTGTCACACAGCCATATCGTCGTATACCTCCTAACCAATACCAGGAAGTACAAGAGCATATCTCTAAACTGTTGAAAAAAGGAATCATACAGGAGAGTGAAAGCGCTTACGCTTCACCAGTTGTGGTAGTCCGCAAAGGTGACGGCAGTATACGCTTATGTGTAGACTACAGGAAGCTAAATCTAAAAACTAAGAAAGACGCATTTCCATTGCCTCGTATTGATGAGAGTTTTGATGCGCTAAAAGGTGCTAAATACTTTTCCACAGTTGACCTTGCCAGTGGGTATCACCAAGTAGCCATGGATGATCGAGACAGACATAAGACGGCTTTCACCACGCCTTTTGGGCTGTTTGAGTATGTACGCATGCCCATGGGGGTGTGTAACGGGCCTGCAACATTTCAAAGATTGATGCAAGCAACTATGAGTGACCTGATATTCGACATCATGTTAGTCTATCTGGATGACATTTTAGTATACTCCCCAAGCTTTGAGTCTCATTTGGAACGGCTGGATCTAGTTTTTAAACGTTTGAGAGACACTGGATTAAAAGTGAAGTGGGAAAAATGTCACTTTTTGCAGAAGGAAGTAAAATTCCTTGGACACCAAATTTCTGCAGAGGGTATCGCAACTGATCCCTCCAAGGTGGCAGCAGTCAAGGAATGGCCGGTGCCTGGCACCGTTAAGGAACTCCAATCATTTCTAGGCCTATGTAGTTACTACAGAAGGTATGTTGAGGGCTTTTCAAAGATCGCAGCCCCACTACATGACCTAGTGAATCAGTGTCGAGGAGCTGCTACTACAGCCAAAGCTAGTCAAAAACTAAGTGCATTATGGGACACCAACAGTCAAATTGCATTTGACACATTGAAAGAAAAGCTTGTGACTGCTCCGATTTTGGGTTATGCAGACTTCACTTGTCCTTTCATTTTGGAAACTGATGCTAGTGGTCAGGGTTTAGGAGCTGTCTTGTGTCAGCAGCAAGGTGACAAGAAACGGGTCATTGCATATGCAAGTAGACGGCTGAGAAATGCAGAGCGAAATGATAAAAACTATAGCAGCATGAAACTCGAGCTGCTTGCACTTAAATGGGCAATAGTAGAGAAGTTTCGGGGGTACTTACTGGGCTCTAAATTCTCTGTGGTATCAGACAACAATCCCTTATGTCATCTAAAAAGTGCAAAACTTGGGGCTATTGAACAGAGATGGGTAGCACAGTTAGCTGCCTTCGACTTTGATGTGCAGTACCGGCCAGGTCGGTGTAACGCCGCCGCTGATGCACTGTCACGACACCCGTTAGCAGGGGAGCCAGAACCAACTGATGATGAGGAGTTTGATGATTGCATTGCAATTTGCAATTTGATTTGTAGAGGCACTGCCCTTGAGCCCGAGCTGGTTACAGCTGGGGTCCAATGTTGTCAGGTAAACCAGATTAGGGCTGCAGAAACTGATAAATCCAATTCACATGCTAAAGAGGCTACACCAACTCTTCCCGGTTACTCCAAGGTGTTACGACCCGAAGGCACGTAGCACACAAGGACACGACACAGAAAGGATGTTTAATAAAAAATAGTTTATTTTAGGCTCTCTGAGTCTGTGTCCTAAAAAAAAAGGTGATTAAAGAAAAAAGGTGGACTTCTCAAAAACCAGCTTCTTTAATACAAAAAAACCTCAAAGTCCAGCAGCTCCTGGTCTTCTGCACCCAGCTCTCACGACAGCAGGTCTCCACAATAGAAGGATTCAGCTTCCTCTTCTTCATACGCACAGCAGGTCTTCACAACGGGTCTTCCTCCTCTCAAAACACATGCAGCAGCAGGTCTTCACAACGGAAGGTTTTGGCTTCCTCTTCAAATGGCTCATCAAACAGCCTCCTCAAGTGGGTTAAACCACAACATCAAACGGCCACCTCAAATGGCTCCAAACAGCTCATCAAATGGCCTCCTCAAATGGCTCCAAACGGCTCGTCAAACGGCCTCCTCATGTGGTTTCAACCACATCATCAAACAGCCTCCTATGGCTTCATGGCTCCTCTTCACACTGCTGCTGCTGCTTTTGCTGCTGTTGCTGCTACAGACCTCTGTTCAGCTTCTACTGCTGCTGCTTCATCATCAGGTCTGCTGTTTCTTCGTCAGGCCTGATGCTCCTTCATCCCAGACTGCTGCAGCTGCTTGGATCAGCTGCTCATTCATCAGCGTCTGGTTCTGGGGCTGCTGGAACCTCAGCTCCTCATGCAGCATGGATCTCCTCCTGCTGCCACTCTCACTTGGAACTCCTCCTCTGCTTGCTTGAACTCCTTCTCTGCTGTGTGGCTTGGACCTAATAAAGGGAGAGAGAGCAACTACCTCCACCTACAGCTAATGAGCACCAGCTACAATCAATTAGGCTCATAGCCTCTAAACAGCTCATGCTTCTGCTCAGAATCTTTAAACAAAAAACTTCAAAAAAACCTTTAAACAATTTTGATCTCTTACTAAAAAAAATTACATGCCTGGGGCATGTAACACAAGGAAGAGCTGCGGACATTTCAGTGTCAAGATCCAGTGATAAATGTTCTAAAACAGTTTGTGGATCGGGGTAGCCCGCCAAGTTCACAAGAAAGGAAGAATCTTCCTGGTGCTGCCAAATCATTGTGGAAACAATGGAAACACATTCAGATACGTGATGGGTTGGTGTACAGAGTGGTGAAGGATGATCGTGTTGGAGAGTGCTTTCAGTTGTTTGTTCCAGGTTGTTTACAAGCAGCTGTGCTGAAGAGTGTCCATGACTCTATGGGACATCAGGGAATAGAGAGGACATTACAGTTGTTGAGACAGAGAGCATTCTGGGTAGGGATGCATAACGATGTTGAGCGATGGGTTAAGAACTGTGAGCGTTGTATTCTCACAAAGATGCCTCACCCAAAGATTCACCCTCCAATGAAATCCTTTTTGGCAACACGACCTTTAGAAGTGGTGGCAGTAGATTTCACACTCCTTGAACCAGCTTCCGATGGCCGTGAGAACGTTCTAGTCATTACCGATGTGTTTACAAAGTTCACCCAGGCGTTCCCTACACGTGACCAAAAAGCAGAGACCACAGCCAAAGTCCTCTTAAAGGAGTGGTTCATGAAGTACGGTGTACCTGAGCGTCTTCACTCAGATCAGGGCCGTAACTTTGAATCGGAGGTTATTGCTGAACTTTGTAGAATGTATGGTGTGAAAAAAACACGTACAACACCCCATCACCCGACAGGAAATGCCCAGTGTGAGCGTTTTAACCGCACTCTGCATGAACTGTTGCGCACCCTTCCACCTGACAAAAAGAGGCGTTGGCCTGAACATTTACCTGAGCTGGTTTATGCGTACAATGTTACTCCACATGCGACTACCGGATATTCCCCTTACTTCTTGCTCTATGGAGTAGAACCACATCTTCCTGTCGATGCATTGCTTGCGCATGAAAGTTCTCCTGATAAAAATCTTGATTGGCTTGCTGTGCATCAGCAAAGACTCAAAGAGGCACATGAAAGAGCAAAAGAGTATGCAGAGCAGAAAGCTGCGAAACGCGTTGCTCGGCATAGTCACAAAGTGTACTGTCCTTCGATTGAGGTTGGAGAGTATGTTTACCTGAGACACAGACCAGCTGGTCGTAACAAAATTCAGGATGCATGGAGTCCAGTTGTTTACCAACTCGTAGACGTAGTAGGCACAACTTGCATAGTACGACCTGCAGAGGGAGGGCCTACAAAAACGGTTAACAGGGCTGACATCAGGTCATGTGTCCATGTGCCAGACACAAACCAGGGACACAGTGAGAACACTGTAGCCAAACAGACAAATACTACTGAATCACACACTGCCTCATCTGATGAGTATGATGGGGGTATAGTCATTGAAGAGGTTTCTTTTGACTTAAATCCTGGTTCAGGTGTAGAAAATTGTCCTAGTGGTGAAAGTGTTCAGAAGCGAGCAGAGACTCCGTTGACTTCCGAATGTGAACTTCCTGTGATTGAACAGAGGGAGACTGAGCATGTTGACAATGAAGCATGCGATATTGACCAACTGGGTGAGATTCCAGTGTCTCCTCCTGGCGTTAGACAAGCTCACACACCTGCTCCCCGCAGGAGTAGAAGAGTGAATGTAGGGAAACACCCAAACCCACATCACCAACCTAGGTCAGTGTTGGGGCCAGAAATGAACTCATAAATGGCTTCACAGATTATTGCAAGCTTAGGTTCTGTGTTTTTTTAGAGAAGCTTTAAAAGAGGTAAAAGGCAGTTGCTTTGTCACCGAGGACGATGACATTTAAGCAGGGGAGAATGTAACCAGGTGAAAAATGGGTACATGTCAAATGTATTTTAAAAACCATGTTTTGCTTTAATTTCACCTATGGTTGTAATTCTTGTTTTTTGTCAGCATGTGGTGCTGTTGGTACAGAGAGGTCTAAAAGGACCGGAAATAGAGAAAAAACCCTTTGTTTATGTACGATGGCACGGACTGGTAAGAAAACGGAAGAGAAGGACATTTTATCTGGGACTTGGTGAAGAAGACCACTCTGGCCACGTGAGAGGAGAATCCTAGTGTCCGGTAATTGTTGGAACTGAATTATCTTCCGTGAATGAAGCTATAGAGACGATGCTAATGTTTTATTTCTGTTTGTTCTCTCGTAGAGTGCCGCTGCCGTTTGTTATGCAGTAGCTTTCACGCTGTTAGATTTCAGCTGTTACGTGCAGCTGCATGCTACTCTGTTGGGTGCTAACCGTGTTGTCGG
>JBBPBX010020904.1:0-37169 GCA_038048925.1 Garcialebias charrua | reverse complement strand
ACAGCTCCGCCCCTCTCTTCACCCGAGTGTCCAGGACATGCGGCCGCAGATCAGATGAGACGACAACAAAGTCGATCATTGAACTACGACCTAGGGTGTCCTGGTGCCAAGAGCACATATGGACACCCTTATGCCTGAACATGGTGTTCGTTATGGACAATCCATGACGAGCACAGAAGTCCAACAACAGAACACCACTCGGGTTCAGATCAGGGGGGCCGTTCCTCCCAACCACACCCCTCCAGGTCTCACTGTCATTGCCCACGTGAGCGTTGAAGTCCCCCAGCAGAACAAGGGAGTCCCCAGGAGGCGCACCCTCCAATACCCCCTCCAAGGACTCCAAAAAGGGTGGGTAATCTGCGCTGCCGTTCGGCGCATAGGCACAAACAACAGTCAGAGCCCGTCCCCCCACACGTAGGCGAAGGGAGGCTACCCTCTCGTTCACCGGGGTGAACCCCAACGTACAGGCACCGAGATGGGGGGCAACAAGTATGCCCACTCCTGCTCGGCGCCTCTCACCAGGGGCAACTCCAGAGTGGAAGAGTGTCCAACCCCTCTCAAGGAAACTGGTTCCAGAGCCAGAGCCATGCGTTGAGGTGAGTCCGACTATTTCTAGCCGGAACCTCTCAACCTCACACACTAGCTCAGGCTCCTTCCCCACCAGAGAGGTGACATTCCATGTCCCAATGGCCAGCTTCTGTAGCCGAGGATCAGACCGCCAGGGTCCCCGCCCTCGGCCACCACCCATTCCACAATGCACCCGACCCCTTTGGCCCCTCCCACAGGTGGTGAGCCTATGGGAAGGGGGACCCACGTCTCCTCTTCGGGCTGTGCCCGGCCGAGCTCCATGGGTGAAAGCCCGGCCACCAGGCGCTCGCCAACGTGCCCCTCCTCCGGGCCTGGCTCCAGAGTGGGGCCCCGGTGACCCGCGTCCGGGCGAGGGAACATTGTTTCCATTTATATTATTCATCATAAGGGGTCTGAATAACTCTTTCTAATTTTCTAACTAATACAATACACATTACGCTTAATAATAATAATAATAATAATAATGAATTCAATTTATAACGCACTTTTCATTAATGAAAATCTCAAAGTGCTACAAAGTGCAACAGAATTAAATGTCAATAAAACAAGTAATAAAACAAGTAAAATCAATAACAGTATCAACTAAGATCAAAAGTAGAATCATGAGGAGGTAGAGTATGCTCGGTTGAAAAGAAAGGTCTTCAAGCCGCTCTTAAAGTCAACCACAGACTGTGGGGCTCTCAGACAGTCAGGAAGAGAGTTCCACAGGCGGGGGGCAGCCACACTGAAAGCCCGGTCTCCCATGGTCCTTAATTTGGTTCTCGGAATGTGAAGGAGATTACTGTTCTGTGACCGCAGCGACCGGGTGGATGAGTATGGAATAAGAATATCCTTCAGATAATCTGGTGAAGCTCCATGTAAGCATTGATGTGTAATGAGAGCAGTTTTGTACTGAATTCTGTAGGCGACAGGAAGCCAATGAAGGTTATGGAGAATGGGCGTAATATGTTCAAATTTACGAACTCTCAACAAGATCCTTGCTGCACTGTTTTGAATATATTGAAGTTTCTGAAGGTTTTTGCCAGGGATTCCAATAAACAGGGAGTTGCAGTAGTCGAGCCTGGAGGAGACAAAAGCATGGACGAGCTTCTCAGCATCGGAAAAAGTTAGGGATGGGCGAAGTCTGGAGATGTTTCGAAGATGGAAGAAGCAAGTTTTAAACAGATGCTTAATGTGATTTTCAAATGTAAGATTGGAGTCCATTTTTATTCCAAGATTAGTAACAGAGGTGGAGAGGGGGATGTCTTGTCCAGAAAAGGAAAGTGTTGTTATAGGAGATGTTTGTACCTGGTGAGGGGTGCCAATCAGTATGGCCTCAGTCTTGGAGCAGTTTAATTGAAGAAAGTTCTGATTCATCCATGCCCTAATTGCCTCCAGGCAGGCAGAGAGGGCAGTGAGTGAAGATGGAGATGACAAGGTGGAAGATGAGGATGCTCCAGTCCTGATGTAAAGCTGTGTATCGTCGGCATAACAGTGAAAAGAAATGTTGAACTGATTAATAATTTGACCTAAAGGCAGCATGTAAAGGGAAAACAGCAGGGGCCCCAGAACCGACCCCTGAGGGACACCACAGGAGACACAGACTGTCTGGGACGTGGCGTTGCCAAGACTAACACATTCCAGCCTATTGGAGAGGAAAGATTTGAACCAGTCCAGGACGGTGTCACAGAGACCGACCTCCACATGAAGACGGTGGAGGAGGATACTATGGTCCACAGTGTCGAAGGCTGCAGTGAGGTCAAGGAGGACAAGGATGGAGGGAGAGCCAGTGTCAGCAGCCAAGAGGACATCATTGGTAACTCTCAGCAATGCAGTCTCTGTACTGTGAGCTGCCCTGAATCCAGACTGGAACTTCTCATACAGGGAGTGTTGTTGTAGGTGGTCCTGCAGCTGAGCAGCAACAGCTTTTTCCAGCACTTTAGACAGAAAAGGGAGGTGTGAAATTGGGCGTTAATTAGAAAAAATGTCGGGATCCAAATTAGATTTTTTCAGTATATATATTTCATATATATATTTTTAACAAATTAGTTTTGATAATTTTCTTAAATGCACACATTGACTTGGCATTTTTAACTACATTCTCCAAGCCATTCCATAATCCAATTCCCTGGATTGAGGTAGACCGTCCCTTCAAACTAGTTCTGAAAATGCAGCGGGCTTATAATCCTGAGGTTGCGGGTTTGAGCCCAGGTTGCGTCAGGAAGGGCATCCGGGTTAAACAAATTGCCAAATCTTTCATGCGAGTTCTCTCGCGGTGGTGACCCCTGGAGAAAGGAGCAGCCGAAAGAAACTTACTAACTTTATCTGGATGCTGGATATATCGTTTGTGGTACTTTTATATATGAACAAGTCCCCAACCCCTCTGTACTCTCACAGATGTCGGCTTTCGAAATATGTGTTGAAAACCTGAGTGCGTTATCTCTTTTCCACAGAGGACGTGAAATCTTTGATTTCTTGTATTGTCATAAACCTCATTCCAGGGATGCTTCATTGTAAATCTTATGAGTTCTGATTACAGTTGATCTTCAATAAAAGCAAATCTTTCTTAATTTCTTTGAAAGGGGGCGGTACGGTACGGTGGCACATTCTGTGCTGTTGCCTTTCAGTTAGAAGGTCGCCGGATCAAATCCCGGCTGGGTGCCTTTCTGGGTGGCGTTTGCATGTTCTCTCCATGCATGTGCGTGTTTTCTCCATGTACTCTGGTTTCCTCCCACAGACCAAAAACATGCATGCTAGACTGATTGGTAACTCTAAATTGTCTCTAGGTGTGAGTGAGAGAGTGAATTGTTTGTCTTTATGTGTCCCTGTGATGGACTGGAGACCTGTCCAGGGTGTCCCCCGCTGCTCGCACATGGGACTGCTGGACATGGGCACCAGTGACCCCAGCAACCCGAAAAGGAAAACACAGGTAAAGGTAATGGATGGATACAGTTTTTGAAAGGAGGTTGCAATGACCCCCTCAGCTCTCATGCTAAAACAAACTGAAACTGCGCAGAACATCATGGTTTATTGAAGTGACTGACATTTTCAAATAATGCATTCCTCACTGCAGCTGTTTATGTTTAATGCACATCTGGGTTTAAAGTATAAAACACTGTTGAGGTTGAACAAGCAAGCAACTCTGAACATGTCAAACATATTGTACAGTATATGTGTTGTGTGTTTTTTTCTTCCTCACTCTGCAAGAGGTGGCAGCTTCGTTGCTTCCCCCCCATCTCTCTTTCTTTTTCCCTGCTCTGCTCTCTGTTTGTCTGCAGCTCCTCGAGTACTCATCTCCCGAACGTAAATTGAGATTATGGATTTGGTATCATGGACGATCAACTCTATTGACAAGATTTTTTCAACAAAACGACAAGGTCCGGGGGAACCAGCTTGCCCAGCACAGACGCACCCTGGGGGATACGTCATGGACTCGTGGGGAGAGTGGAAGGTGATGTGTCTCTCAGTCCTGTCTGTGGAGGACGTTGAAGATGTTTACATAATTGGATTTATGATAGCAGGGGCTCTGCTTTTTGGCATCGGCGGGGCTCTGCTCTATCGGAAACTGAGGAAGACTTTGGCGGCTGTTTCGGCCATGACAAAGCTTCCGAGTCAGTGTGAAAGTTTGATCCGTGCCGTGACCTGGCTAAATCAGCTGATTTACGAGCTTAACCGTAAGGTGGAGGCGATTTATAATCGCAGGCCACCGGCGGCTTCTGGGACTCGTCAGCGTGGTGGGTTCGACCTTGAAGAGATTCATAGCATGGATCAGTGGAATGGATTCCCACAATTAGGCCATATTTGGAATCGGATCATCCAGATGGACTCCAAGGCTGAAGGAAAAAAAACGTCTGCCTGAAGAAAATCAACAATCAAGCTTATCTGAATCTGACTCCCCGCCAGCCTTGGAAATGGGCTGACTATCAAATTTCTCCTGGGTCATGAGTAACCGAGGACAACAACTGCATCTATCCCCCCCCCCGAGAACTTTCTGTGAAAGCTTATCAGAACTGCTGGCTGAACAACATCATCAGAACTGTGGCTGATCTGAAAAAGGCTCATGGACTAATCTCACCACCTCGACCTCAAATGCATATGTAATCTGTTTTAATTGTGCTTGCTGGTAGAGTTTTTTGATGTCTCAAATTGTGTCCTAATAGACAAGATGTGAAAGATCTTTTTATAATACCACTACAGTATCTACCCTCATGGTTCTTCCCCTTTTCATATCTAAGATCATTATTCTGATAAAGAATGAGATGGCTGCACTGATTAATTGGCTGCAGCTTTGTACACTTAGTCCTTCTTTCGGACAATTGTGCGTACATATTCCCGTTGTACCTCTGTGCAATGTCAATAAAGATTATTCTGATTCTGACGTTTTTAATCCACCAGTAGTTCAGATCATTTTCGTAGAAGCAGCCGGAGTCAGAATCCAACCAGTGCAGGGAACAGTTTATATGATGCACCCTGGCCTCCTCCCGTTACTTGTCTTCATGCAGGTCTATGTGGCCAGTCTGAGGGCAATAAAAGTGAAGTTCAGGCACATTAATGCAAAAGATTTAACAACAAAGTTTCTATGGGAAGCCCGGCGTTTGCTCGTGCTGTGATATGTTGCAGATCTCTCTCGTGGTTAGTAAATTAAGTCCCATGACAGCAACTCTGTCAACTCCTGAAATATGAACTCTGAAACAAATTAAACCTGCATATTTGATAAGACAGGAACACATCCACTTGTTAAATGAGCGCGTGAGCGATGAGGAAATCAGAGTGAGAGCTTCAAGGCCTGCAGAGTCTGAAGGAAAAAAGAGAATTCATTTTTATTTCAACGTGGCTCCTTGGGAGTAACCCTGGCATGACTTCCCCCCAACTCTGCAGGGCTGATCATAAGCATTCTGCTTTTTTCTGGGGTTTCAACTGTGGGTTTCTATAGCAACCACAAAAAGCAGGCTGTATAGTAGACTGGTTTGGCATGCGCCTTTATCACCGCTTGAACCATCAAACGGCATTTTGGAACAGGGCGAGTGCTGCCAAATGGCTTCTTCTGCTCAAAGCATTTCTTTGTCAGGCTGAAGTCAGACCTTCAGATTTAACCAGTGAGCAACTTGGAAATTATCACATTTATAGAATATTCTATTTAATGCATTGCTTTATGATTGATTTATTAGAAAGGAATCACTCAAATCTAATTCAGATGAGAAGATGATTAATCATCATTATTCATCCAACAGCAGCAACAATACACAATACACTTTTTTAGTCGTTTCTGGGTTTTTATGTCCAACTTGGATGTTTGTTTTGCTAAAAAATCAAATTATAAAATAAAGAACAAAATAGATGGATTCATCTTCTGAGAAACTGGAAAGTCTGTGTAAAATTTCTGCTTCGTGGTTTCATTACACGGAGCTCTAAGGGGAGATGGATATTTCAAGAGACTTTCGACAGATCGATCAAGGTTCAGATATTGAATCCATGGGAGACTCTTTTTAGAGCTGCTGGTCCAGTTTAACCCAGTCAGAACCGGGTCATAATTTCATCTGAGTAGATCAAAAACCCCAGGACCAGTCTACATAAATATCTAACAGATTCTTATATACGGTTTCTTTTTATACTTTATATTTTTGGGTGTACCTTGAGTACACAATTTCGTTCCACCTCATGTACCACATGTGATGCAAACGACAATAAAGATACTTGATCTGAGGGGATAATCCAGTTCAGCTGAACACTAAAAGACAAAACTTTAACAGCAACATGTTGGGCTGCAAACCATTACCACTGTTAAATCATTTGAAATATTCATTCAACCTTTATTTAGGCAGGTTAATCCCACTGAGCCTCGAGGACTCATTTACAAGAGAGACCTGGTTTCAACAAAGAATGATGACAACAGCGACAACAATAGACAATCATAAGAGAGGCATACAGATTTTTTTTAACAAGATAAAAATAAGATGGTAAAAAAAATGTTGTGAAAACAGCTACAGTATAAGGCGAATGTGGATATAGCACCCTCATGTCCGTATGGGATGTGGGCCTCTCCACATCTCTCTGAAACTCTCAGTGTTACACCTTCTTGAAGCCTTCAAGGAGACGAGTGGACACTATTTTGGTTAACAATTATTATGAATTAATGGACACTAATTAATCAGATTGAACTTTCTTTTTAATGTGTGTTAATTCAGAATTGATCTACAGTATATTTTGTCATTTTAATGATGATCTGTTACTTGCATGAGTTTGACCTTTCTGGTTTTATTTCTGCAGAGCAAGCAGGCTCTGATTCTAAGACACAGTTCAGGGTAAACGTAAAGGCTGTGCAGCTTCCTTCTCTGTTTTGTCTATGAAGTTAGCCATAATATTCTCTGTGCTCACAAGCAGGCCATCTGGCCGATTTTGTAAACAGTTTTCCTGTTGTCCATAGAGACCATTCTGCCTATGAGATGAAAACCCATCTCTTATTTTGTTAAAACCAGCCAGAAGTCATTAAGGAGGTGGGGAAGACCCCGCCTCCCATATAAAGGTAATTTCCTGTTTTTTTTCTTTGGTGCTTTTGGGGAGAACTAAGTCACAACCTGCTTCTCTCCTCTGGGAAAGCTGGAGACGTTCCGGTCAGTGTGTCAAATAGACCCACGCCTCAGCTGGAGTCACGGCAAAGCCTTGCTGTGCCTCCAAACACTCATTTCTGAAAGATTTTGTTTTCTGAAGTTTATTTTGAAAATCCGTCAGTGCGATTGGGGCCTGTTCCTGCCGGTGAAAGCGTGCTCCCGGCTCGTCTGATCCAGCTATACACGCACGAAGTCGACTGGACGTGAGCGGGACCACTCAGTCCGTTCGTGTCCACAAACTTCTCAGCCCTCATCTCCTCTAGACGTATCGTCACCAGGTAAAGAGGCTTGTTTGTATGTTGCACGTGTCGGAAGTACAGCTGGACCTGTTTGGGGAAGGCTGCCACCCTGGTTGGTTCAAAATAATCAACTTCAGTTAACTTAGCTTTCATCTTCTTCCTCCTATTTCTTATTTTTCATAAGCTATTAATCTGTCAAGTAAATGTACCAACAGTTTAAGTTCCTAACTGTCTGTTTGTTTTAATTTGAATTCTTGTCAACGTAGTTATTAAATCAGAGCTAATATCGATACAAATGTTTAATGTAATTTTTGTGATAGTTTCAATAAAAGGTCTATTTTCTGGTAGACCAACATAAGTTGAAGTCTCTCGTGAAATTACATTTCTGGCTAATCACATCACCGATTTATTGATTTATTCTGAAAAAGTTGAGACCCCGTGAAACTGATGGTAGATTTGTGTAGATAAAATCTGCTCAGATCTTTCATCCAAACTATAGGTAAGTCAGTAAACTGACCTCGTAAGTGTTTAATTACACAAACGGCCTATAGATTCGTTACACGAATGTAGAAAACTAAAAGCAGGAACACATGGGGTTGATTTGCATGTTTCTAATGCCATCAAGGTTTAAAAGCTAAAGTAATTTTAGTTACCGGTACTCTTATCGGAGACAATTTTTAAAAAAATAAATAATTACAATTAGTGAATAAATCATAGTCTTACCAGATTTTTCAAATAACAGGTTGGGAAGCTTCTTCACTGGACTGGTCACTATTTATCATCATAGCTTACACAAAGCAGTGAGGACCGTAGTTTAGGATAAAAAGAAAACTGAATGCACAGCCACTTATCTTCTGACCTCTGGGCCTCCGCTGTACAGTTCTGGTCTTTGTTTGTGCACAAAACTAACAAACCCCCTACTGATCAAATGTATCTGGGATGCTGAGGATTTGCCCAACAGTTTTTGGGCCAAAAGCTAACCATAAATAATAAGTCACCTAAATGTACATTATTATTTGGGTAAAAGTACAGTCCCCACCCCTCACCCTAAAATCTTTGGTTTGTGTAATTACCTGTGAGCATGGCTGGTTGTTGCCTTGCCTCAGTGGCGGCTCCAGAGATATTTTTCTGCAGGTGCTAAGGGGGGGCTAAGCATTTTACTGAGGATGCTATGAAGGATCATTTGTTCTTTCAGTTCTCAAGGTCAATGTGTGTCATTCACATCACATGTGGTACATAAGGTGGAACGAAACTATGGACAGGGTCCCAGTTACATCCAACAAAAATACAAATTGTAAAGAAAAACAGTAAAAAAGATCCGAGACATGAAATAAGAAATACACTAAACTAAAAATACACTAAGCACTATAGTACGAAACAATGCGCCAAACAGCAGCAGCACAAACATGAGTCTGTGTGAGCAGATGAGGACGAGTGAACATGAAATGGATCAGCAGCATGAGATCAGCAGCACATAACCAAATGGTATTACAGTGATTTGTTTTCACAGTGATTTTAGACTAGGGGTTCATGAGGTAGAAGCTTGTAGCCATAACAAAGGGTGAGATGGAGGAAGAAGGATGACACCTTTTCCATCTCAGCCCCACTACATTTGTTTTATTTATTTTTCATTCATTAAAGTTTGGCACCCACTGGTCAGTTTACTGACCAACAACAATTTAATCAATATATTCTACAAAGTACTTCAGTGACTGATTCTGATTAGTAAAGGGTGAATATGTTATTACAGGGAGTTCTATACCAGAACAAATGAATAATCATCCAAATAAAGTTGTCTTTTAAGTTTTATTACAAAAATAATCAAACTAAAAATCAATAACAAACAAGCAATAATAATAAATCAGTCAAGGCTTAATTCTATTGTCTAAGGCAAAAATTAACTCTTTGAGCAGGAATTATTTCAGTTTTATACGCGCATGAATTTAGATAGTGGAGCTATTTTAATAAAGTTTATTTTGGATTTTGGTTAAAAGTATTTATTTAATGTGACCAGATAAGTCATTTATTATCACTGCAAGCCAGGAAATGATTTATCAAGTTGTATTAGCTAAAAATGGCATAACCAGAGGCATCATGTCACCAGTTTCTGCTCCTTACTGGGTCAGTGTTGAGAGCATCACTCATCTTTGTGGGCTTCAGCTGGTGGATCAGATTGTTTTTGTTTTTTTTACTCGATATAATCACTGATTTTTTTTTATTAGTTGTGTTTTGCGAGGAAAATATCACAACAACCACATGTTAAAGAATATTAACTCAGATGAAAAAGAAAATAATCTGATATTTTCTTGGGGGTGCTAAGGGGGTGCTGTGACTTTTCCAGGGGGGGCTATAGCACACCCTAGCTCCCCCCTGGAGCCGCCTCTGCTTGCCTCTAAACTTCTGCAAACTTCAGCTCTGGAGCTTTTGAAAAATAAATAAGTAAACTATAGAATAATAAACAGTATGTTCTGCTTTTGGCACCCAGGGGTACAGATTTGTACAGATTTTTTTCTGAGAGCTTGGAAACCATGAAGCATTTTTTATTTATTTCAATTCCTCTTTTTCCCCCATCCAATCAGTCAAAGCCCGCAAACCATGATATTTGCAGTCCACTGCAAACATTACATGTAGTGAAAACAAATCACACTGAGTTTATACTAAAGGTCATAAAGTGAGGGACTACCTTGTTTTTATGCCCCAAACAATGAAGAGATCCTGTGGCTCTATTAGGGCTGCTGACATGACCTGACCCTCTTGTCACCACAAAGAGAAGAGCCACCATAAATGAGCACCAAGTAGCTCAGGGTGCATCACCTTCAATAAAACATTTCCCTCCTGATAGGAACAATCTCTTCATGGTTCAGTGGTTAAAGTATCGTTATTATCTTGAGCGGGCAACTGGATTTACAGCCACCAGTAATACAACATTTTTAAAAATACCAGGAAACACAAAACACACAGTTTACACCTATTTACCAGACTGATACAGTGCCTTTAAAGAGTTCACCCTTATTGATGTTTGATGCTTTTATTGCTGTTATAAATCAGTCATGGTCAATATAAACTGGCCTTCTTTGATGTTAAAGTGAAATCAAATTTCTAGCGTCTAATAGATAAACACAAAGTAAATATATGTCATGTAAAAGAGGTGATCACATGAATGTTCATCGCTTTAAAGCAACTGTCCCATTTCAACCCAAGAAAAGATTATTGTACGGTTTGAGATTAATCCAAAAAAGGCAAAACAATTTCCAAGAACTTAAATACAGTATCCCTAAGAGTTACGTTAAATTCATCATCAAGAAATGGAAGGAATATGGGACATGTGTGAATCTACCAAGAGCAGACTGTCCTCACAAACTGAGGGACTGTGCAAGAAGGAGAGCAATGAGGGAAACCACCAAGACATCGGTGAGGAGAGCTCTGAAGGAGTTACAAGCTGCAGCAGGTTAGATGAGAGAGACTGAGCATACAACGTTTCTACTAAAAAGAAACTGTCCAGATGACCTGATTGAGAATTATCGGATTTGATACCTGGATTACTGAGCGTGAACTTTATTAACTGTTGCTTGTGTTCTTCATCTGACTAAGCTTCATGGGAGAATGGCAAAGAGGACTCAATTAAAGAAAATCCTTTTCAAATCTTGAAAAAAGTCTCTAAGCAACCTCGATAAACTAGTTGACATTTAATATGACTTTTCATGGGTGCAGTGGTCTGTTTCTTTTTGCTTTAACAACCCACTTTCAGCTTCTTTAGACAGTTTCAGCCGTTATTCAGTGCTCAGTATACAAACTGTTCTCCCAAGAAATTCTAGTTTTGCTCTTGTTCTTGCCAAGTCCAAGCCCAAAAATACTTGAACACTGGACATCTTGGTGGTTTTATTTTTCCAGTTCAAGTCATAAAAATACAAAGTCATAACTTTTTGAAAATGAACAATTACAACTGAATAACTTTGGACATCAACTCCAGTCAAGATGGCTGCCATAAACAACCTTAGCAAACACAAAAATGGGTATAATATAGTGCAAAACATAAAAATGACAATTTTCAATAAAAACATATTTCAAATAAAATCTTTGCAATCCTCGAAGGAACACATACCACCATCCTACCCATCATCTTTCATTCCAAAGGTTTAGTCTATGTTGAGAAATTGAGTTATAGCTGATTTGGCTAAACCTTGGCAAACAAACAAACAAACATTATGCACAGTCTCATGCAATATACAGATAAGTAATGTGGTCTCACATGATCTGATAGTGCTTGAAGTTCTGCTACAATTTGTTGTAGCTACAGTTCAGCTACAACCATCTGTAAAATTATTTTAAACATACTGTATTTTCCGTCTGATAAGTCTCACCTCTCTATAAGTCTCTTTGTCCAATTATTGGCAATAAATTGGAAAAATCCATAAACGTGTCGCACCTCTATTTAAGTCGCATCCATTATGCGTCACCGCTACGCGACGCGTCAGCGCGTCATTTGCCCTGCTGAAAATGGCGGCCACAGGAGCGAGCGAGCACGGAAGGACTTTACAAGATTAACACGGTAAAAACAATTATTTGTTTGCTGAAAATTATAGCAAAGATGTGTCTTAGCTGAACTTTTCCTTAATAAATGAACGCAATTGTCAAATCAGCTGGATTTAAAAAGTAGTTTCGCTACGAGCACCCGCACGGGTGGGACCGCAGCATTTTCTTTAAAATTTAGCAAAATAAATGCTTAAAAAAATATATTTCTTAGCTGACATTATAGCACAAGTGTTCCTGAGCTTAACCGTTCCTTAATAAATTCACGAAATGGTCAAATCTGCTGGATTTAAATTGTTTCGCTTTGACGTCTTCCAAACCGTCACGTGCGCTGTGAAAATAAATTATAAATAAATCGACTTTTATCTCAAATGTCTCATACAGGTAACAGTTTGTAAATGTCCATGTAGTGATTACTTTCTGTAAGTCTGATAAAAATCTGTCCTGTGGTTTTTTCATTCAACCTTTATTTATACAGGCTAACCTCGTTGAGCCACGGGGACTCATTTACAAGAGGGACCTGTCTCACTCACACCCAGGGTCAATTTAGAGTTACCAATCAGCCTAACATGCATGTTTTTGGACTGTGGGAGGAAACCGGAGCACCCGGAGAAAACCCACGCATGCACGGAGAGAACATGCAAACTCCACCCAGAAAGGCCCCCGGACCGGGATTTGAACCTGGGACCTGCTCACTGAGAGGCAGCAGCTCTACCAGTTGTGCCACCGTGCTGCCAATGAGCTATTTGCTAAAAAGTACCCGGAAAAACAACAAAGCTAACCGTTGCACATTTACGAAGCTAAAACATTGAATTTTATCTCAAATATCTCATAACAGTTTGTAAATGTCCACCTAGTAATTACTTTCTGTAAGTTTCAACAAAATCTGTCCTGTGGTTTCGTAGTTCATACCTCCAGAGCAGGAGGCCGGGCAGCGACAGAGTCAGTCCGACCAGAGGAGGCTGCCGTCGGACACATGAGGTGGGAACGGTCGGTGTACCCTAGCGGACAAAAGTGGTACTGCACCCCTAGCGGCCGAAAGTGGTACTGCACCATTTTTTGCCAAAATGAAAAACGGTCATATCTGAGCCAAAAATTGGTCTAAAAATATGGGAAAAAATCCATAAACATGTCGCACTGCTCAATAAGTCGCAGGGCATGCAAATTAGGCAAAAAGGTGCGACTTATAGACTGGAAAATACGGTAGTTATTTTTGAAAATTTTCGGAATAACCTGAAACTAAGTCGGCAAAGCTATATAAAACAAAACACTAGCTAAAGGTAAGGAACAATGCTTGCTAAAATAAAAATAAAAAAAGCAAAACTAAAAGTCGCAAAAGGCTAGCTAAAAACTAAATGTCTTGGGCTACATATACTAACTGAAAGCTAAAAGGAGCAAAATGCTATGCGAGGATGTCGGATTTAATATATTAATTGTTTAATCCATCAGTTGATTGGCGAGCACCGTCCCAAAAAGGACCCTCCCTTAACAATAGGGTGACAAGTTTTAGGACAGACTGGGAGTAGAGCCACTGCTCCTCCACATCGAGAGGAGCCAGATGAGGTTGTCTGGGCGTCTGTTAAGGACACCCCCAGGACGTCTCCCATATAAATGTTCTGGGCATGTCCAACTGGGAGGAGACCCCAGGGAAGACCCAGGACACGCTGGAGAGACATCGCCTCTGGGCTGGGAACGCCAGAAGAGCTGGCTGTAAAGAGATGTCTGGAGTCTGTACCTCCCTGCTGGAGTTGTTGTCTCCCTTGACCAGACTCTGGAAAAAGTGGCAGAAAGGGCTGGAGGGATAGCAAAATGTAGCTTTTAGATGTTGTTTTGCTGTTTTTAGCTTGTTTTCTTTGTTTTAACTTAAATAACGTAGTTAAAAATCACATTCTTCAACAAATTTCAGCACTCGGCATCCAATTAGCCATTTATTTTATTTGACACCTGTCCATGGATGGAGTTCACACCATCACACACGCAAAGTCCCACAGAGTCCTTGACTCACATGTATAAAACATTCGGCCCCGCAGGGCCACAGAACGAACAATGAAGTGGGTCAAAAGGTTCCCTCCTCCTCACACGGTGACTTCCAGATGGCCCATTTGGGTTGAACCGAGACTAAATGAATCGCCACACATCTTGTCCTCCGTCTGACTGAATACAGTCACCCTGCACTGAACAAACACCTCCTGCGGTGCGTTCAGGTGCAGCTTGTTCACTGTACAATTACACACTCAGCAGTCCTCTCTGACCCACGGGAGGATTTCCTCTCACTGTTTGTGGAAGATTGTCTTCCATTTTGAAATAAAATCTCATAATAAGCTCTTTTACAGCGCTAACTTTTCTTAAATAAACTACCGTAGTTGAACCAGAGTTGTCGCAAGTTTTATTTGCTGCTATTGTGAAATCTAATACAGTATATTAATTCATTTTGGTCTGTAAATAAAATGTTCCCGACAGTCTAAAGTCCTCATTTAAAGCTGTCTCCGTTCTGCGAGGAGTAGATTTCTGGTGGGGACTTCATTAAAACCTAATTAAAGTTAATAGTCTTTGCCTAAAGACGGTGAAATTTGCAGACACTAACTCACTGTCAGCACATTCTTTTTGTGTAATGTAATGCTGTCCTGAGGTCGTTAAACTCATTTTCCCAAAGATAAAACAGAAAAAGTCCATCCTGTGAGGTTTTGGAGGGGCTGAGGCCTGTCACACGTTTAAATTCGCTCACGTTGATGGATCTGATGCTTTTCATTCGCCTGAAAGCGTCAGACTCATCGTTCAGAAACAGCTGAGAGGAGAACAAGGAGCTGCAGCCTTACGGCCGGCCAGAGGGCTGAAATACTCACATTGTTCATGCGACTGCTTTGAAATATCACATCGCTGCTTTTTTTCCAGTGTTATATTGCTTTTGTTTGCTTTTTTTTTTAAACGGGGCATCTGCAACCTCCAGCCAGTTGCCTCGGCTCTCATTGTTAGTTTTACTGCTGCTATTGTTGATGCCCGCTGGTCACTGCTATTTTCAGTTTCCCCTGGTTACCATTACACTTTTAAATCATGGTGCGCGCCCACATCGAGCTGAGGCGTAAACAAGCAAATAAAACAAAGCTGCTGTGACAGTGCAGGCAAACAACAGAGGCATGAAATGCATTCAAATGAGGCTTCATTTTTTTTAATTGTAGCAGAGCGTACAGATGTGTTCCCGGAGCAGATTAACAGTTGTTTTAGTCCTGGGGTCTGCATGTCGCAGCTGTAGGGCCACATCCAGCTCTTTGGTCCCGCTGCAATAGCTTTTTGTAGCTTAGACAAGAAATAACATGGGGATTAATTTGGTTGATTTCCATAACTGCCAACAAAAAGGCTTGTTAACGCAGTTTTTTTTGGCCTTTTTTTGCTATTATAGCCAGATTATGACTCTTTTATGCTTATTTTAAATGCAAAAATCCTAAATGAACCGAGCCCCTGCGTCTTTTTAGTGTGTTCAGAAAAAAACAACAACTGTAGACCAGTGCTTTTCAGCTTGCGAATTTTATCAGGATCATTATAAAACATTTAAAAGTCAGTTAAAACAAACATTTAAATATATCTAGTTAATGCATTTTCCCCCTTTAAAACTTTGTTGGTTTATTTCTGTCAATCGTGAGTTAAAAAATAAATAAAAATAAAATTGGACATGCATTTTTCTTTCCCTGAAGGCAGGTCAGAAAGGTTCACCAAAAACACTTTTTTGTTGTTAAAAAATGCGATTATTACAGCGATTTCACTGACACCAAAATCAATATTTGCCGAGTTAATGTGCTCAGAACAAGAGCGGCTTACTGAACAAAACGAGCACAAAATGAATGGTTTGTTGTTCTTGGTGGTCAGCGCTGAATAATTTTAATCTTGAATTTCTTTGCTTTCTGTGCAAAGTTTTATTGAGGAAATGGAAATATTGTGGTTACACCAAATGGACTATTTATTTTAAACTGCTGCAGATGGGGGAATTAAATGCATCACTAGGCACAAAGTTCAGCTTTAATTTCAGGCTTCCGACTACAGGTGGTCCCCGACTTATGACGGCCTCGACTTACGGCAATCCGACTTTACGAACGCATCATATTAATAAAAAAATAAAAAAATGATTTTTTTTGTTTGTTTAAATGTTCTTGATTTCATGTGTACAGCACTTTGTTGCAGCTGTGGTTGTTTTAAATGGCTTTATAAATAAAGCATCATTATTTTTATTATAATTTTTAAGCCTATTTGCGCAGTTTCCGGCAGTTTCCGGAAATGCCGCCGTGTCCGCCATTTTATGGTTAGCTTCGGTTAGCTCCAGCCTCGAGAGCCGGCTTTGGAGGACTGTGTGTCCGATAAGAGGTTGCCTCATACGGATAAATGAGCTGAAAACGCTCTGTGAACCCTGTGGACGTCTCAGGCCCAAAGCAGCAGCCGCCGATCGCTAACCCTGGAATCCGAGCTATGTTTTTAGCGGTGTCCGCCATTTTGCGGTTTGCTTCGGTTAGCTCCGACCGCATGAAGCAGCAGACAGTGAGCGTGACCGTAGAAATGGACCCGACGGGCGGCAGAGACACCTGCTGCAGCCGGGAGCTCGCCTCGATGTCTGACTGGTAGCCTCAGATGTTGGATGAACACCGAGCTAACATGCTAAAATGCAGATAAACAGCCGCGCAGCCTTTTGGAGGGACGACACCGAGCTAACAGATGGGCTAAAATGCTAACGCGGCCAAACCGGGGACACGGAGCTGAACGGGCGGCGGAGACCAGCTCACAGTAAGAATTTATTTTTTATTTTTTATTATATACAACCTTGGTTGGGTGTGGCGCTGCACTGTGGCTGCCCTGCTGCGTTTGTCCACGTCAGGCATTTTAATGTTTTTTGTCATGTTTTTTCGTGCGCTGTGAAGCAATGATGAAGCGAAATCATCTAAGGTTTTTACCGTGAAACTTTTCTACAAACTGCAAAATGGATTTTATCAGATGGTGTATGATTGGACTGTTTGCGCTGTTTTTAAGAATGGGAAGCAAATGTGACAACACAGCTGGTGACGAGGACAACGTGACTCGCTACAGCAAAGAGGAACTCTTTCTACTACGTGACCATCTACTGGACTGTGACAACATTATAAAATCAATACCAGCTCATCTCAGAATTAATACAACAAAGCCAGCAGGTGGAAGGAGACGCGGCTGCAGAGGAGGAATGCGACGGCGGCTGAGGAAGTCAAGGAACAAGCTCCCCTTGCCGACAATGCTGCTCATCAACGCTCAGTCTCTGAGAGCAAAAACAGATGAGCTGGCTGCCAACACGCGCTTCCTCCACGAGTACAGGAACGCCTGTGTGTTAGCGATCACAGAAACATGGTTGGACAGCAACATCGGAACCACGGAAGTGCAGCCTGCCGGCTTCTCAGCGTTCAGGACTGATCGGAATCCTGAAGTCACCGGGAAAGCGCGCGGGGGCGGAGTCTGTCTGTTGATCAGAGACGAGTGGTGCCGGGCGGTCGTGGTGAGACAACACAAGTGCACCCCCGACATTGAGCTGCTGTGTGTCTCTGTCCGGCCTTTCTACCTGCCCAGAGAGTTTCCACAAATATTCATCACTGTGGTATATATTCATCCAAAGGCTAACTTCAGCAAAGCAACTGAAGTTTTATACAACTTGTCACAGGAACTTGAATCCCTCTCCCCAGATGCACCTAAGTTTTTCCTGGGTGACTTCAATAACTGTCCTGCTAAAAAATCTCTTCGCACCTATTATCAGTACATTGAATGTCCAACTAGGAAGAACAAGACTCTTGACATGTGTTTTGGAAACATCAAAGATGCCTTCTCTGTATCCCTGCTTCCGCCACTGGGGGCATCAGATCATGATGTGGTGTATCTGCGCCCAGTATATAGGAGGCTGGTTCAGAGAGAGAAGCCTCAGGTCAAAACTGTCAAGGTGTGGAACAATGATAGCATAATGGCCCTGCAAGGATGTTTTGACTGCACAACATGGGACGTTTTTAGTTCCCCAAATATTGATGATCAGGTTACAGTGGTGTCAGACTACATTAACTTCTGTGTAGATTCTGTAATCCCTTCTAAATGTTACAAAGTATACCCAAACGATAAGCCCTGGATATCAAATATACTAAAAGAGCTCCTGGTTAAGAGGAGAAACGCCTATAATAATCTGGATGAAACAGCTCGAAGGGCCCTGCAAAGACAAATAAAAAGGCAGATACAACTTGATAAACACAAATACAAAGAGAAAATAGAGGCCTCTCTGGCATCTGGAAACTGTAGACAGGCATGGCAGGGAGTAAAGACTATGACTAACATTCCACACAAAGGTAAGGGGACATCATCAAATCAATATTTGCCTGAAATTAGTGGAGCAGAGCTGCCAAATCAGCTTAATAATTTCTTCTGCAGGTTTGAAGAAAGCTGCAAAGACACCGCTCATAAGAGGAGCGAGCAGGATGTGCCCTCAATGCCTCCATTTACCATAAAAGTGTCAGAGGTTGAACATATGTTTAGAATCTGTAATCCTCAAAAAAGCCCTGGACCTGACAACATCTCTGGCAAGGTTCTTAAAAACTGTGCCTCACAACTAGCACCAGTTTTTACAGATATTTTTAATAACTCTTTGGGACATCATACAGTTCCTTTATTATGGAAAACATCCATAATTGTGCCGGTGCCTAAAGTTCAAAGGCCATCAGAGTTGAATGATTTCCGTCCCATTGCACTGACATCTCTGGTGATGAAGAGCTTTGAGCGTATAATTAAAAAAGTCCTTCTCTGTCAAACACAGCATCTTCTAGACCCACTACAGTTTGCATATCAGCCCTCTAGAGGGGTGGATGATGCTGTTCTGACCATGCTGCATTTACTCTATTCCCACCTTGAAAGACCAAAAGCACATGTAAAAATTTTATTTGTGGATTTTTCATCAGCTTTTAATACTATTCAGCCAAAGATTTTAACAGAAATCTTAACAAAAGAGTTTTTAATCTCACAGAACTTGGTTTTATGGATTACAGACTTTTTAACAGGTAGGGTCCAGCAGGTCAGAGTGGGTTCAACACTCTCTGACAAAACAACCACCAGCACTGGCTCTCCCCAAGGGTGTGTTTTATCCTCACTGTTATTTATTCTGTACACAAACTCCTGCAGAAGTACTTTCCCAAATAGACATTTAATTAAATATGCTGATGACACTGCCCTGGTAAGCCTTTTAAACGACAAGGAAGAAGAGCACGGACCAGTTCTGGACTTCTTCATTAATTGGTGCAAACAATCAAAACTGGTTCTGAACACAAACAAAACAAAAGAAATGACTATTGACTTCAGGAAGCTTCAGTCATTCTCTCCAACAACCATCAATGGAGAGAAGATTGAAAATGTGTCATGCTACAAGTACCTGGGCGTGGTTCTGGACTGTCACTTAAAGTGGGACTCATGGGCTGACCTTATTTGCACTAAGGCTCAGCAGAGGATGTATTTTTTAAAGAAACTGGGTACTTTTAGAGTCAATAACTCAATGCTTTTAATGTTTTATTCTGCTTTTATTGAAGGTATTTTAACGTTTTGTAACATCTGTTGGTTTGGCAATGCTACAGAGGCTCAGAAGAAATCCTTGAGAAGTATAGTAACTACAGCCAGCAAACTGTTAGGGACCACTCTGCCAAGTATGGAAAAGATATACATGGACAGAGTTATGAGGAAGGCAAACAAGATTATAGCAGACGACACACATCCCCTAAGATCTTCATTTGAGTTGCTTCCTTCAGGGCGAAGGTATGGCCTTCCTTTATTCTCAAGAAACAGAACAAAATTTTCTTTCATACCACAAGCAATTAAATCATTAAATAATACTAAGGTATCATGAATTACTGAGCTGAAACACCTTTGCTGTAATGATGGATGATGATGTCATGTATGTATGTATAAGTATGTCCTTTATGTCAATGCCTGCTGACAAATGTTGCAAATTAATTTCCCTAAGGGGACAAATAAATCTATATCTATCTATCAGTACTGTATGTCTCTAAATGTAATGTACTGTATGTGTTTTTTGATAATTATATAGGGCACTATGTTAGGATAGGCGAAGTGTTTTGTACCGTACATGTACGTGTATAAGTGGCGGCTCGGGTGGTCCCCGACTTACGACAATTTCGTGTTACGAACGGGCCGCTGGAACGGAACTCGTTCGTAAGTCGGGGACCACCTGTATATGCACTTCAATAAATAAAATGTAAACAAATGCTCCATTCGTGATAAATGTAATGCTTTTCCAAGATACTGTCTTACTTTTTAGGTGCACAGTTACTGCTGCTCAAGTAAAATTACTTGTTGCTGTTAACGCATTACTCACTTGGCTAAACTGAAACGAGAAAACACTAAATGCAGCTGCAGAACGCGTCACACTATAAAAACCAGTCTGGACAACATAACCACAAGGCTACTGCTCTGTCACAGCTGTTTGTGGTGCACAAGCAGGGCAACAAAACAGTGGATGAAACCAACATGACATCAGGAGGACTTCTGTCTGGAATCTGAAATTGTAAGACTATTATTAGGAGGATAAAATCTATAAGCCTTAACCCAAATTAACCTCAACCGATGTTTAAAATGCTGGGCTTGTGATTACGTGAATAGGCGACACCATAGGGAATTCTGCACACTTGACTTTTAACGAGAATGCTTAATTTACTGGTTTGAGATTAATGGTGGTGTAGGGACTGCACTTGGAGCTGTCAGTCACCTCGCCGGGGGGCCAGTTTCATGTGACCGATCTGGGCCCCGTAGCACAGCTTTTAGTGCAGAAACACGAAACTGAATCTCACAGAATGTGCGAGTTGTTTAAAGATCTGTCAACGCGTCTGCTGGAGACAGTGGTTACATTTTATAAATTCAGTTTCAGAATATTTTAGTTTGTGAGAAAATGCCAGAAAAGAGCGAAAACGCTTTTATTTCTTGTCTGAGGAGGCAGAGAGTGAGGTACTAAAGCTGCCTGAAGGCTTTTACTTATTGATTTAAAGTTGCGTAAACCAGAATCCATGGTGCACCAAGCCAGAAGACAAATGGTCACTCACTACAGTTAGTTTTTTATTTTTTTCCTTCAAAGTAAGTTGCACCAATGCCCTGTGTACAGTTACAAAAACATGCTCGGCAAGATTGGGAATTTAATTGTCGGCATTTTATTCCATTACTAGATGTAAACAAGTCACAACCTTTATGTGTGTAAATGTGCAAATCAAATGCACTTTAACAATCTCAAACAATGACCAGATAAAATAATAATAATTCAAAAGAAGTAATTTCATCCGGTTAGAATGGCACCTGTGAAAGGACGGAAAACATCAAAGAGCAAACAAATATTAAGTTCTTGAAATTATTGTGAAAAAAGGAAACACATTTTGATAGTACCGTAGCTATGTTTACATGGACTCAAGGAATCTGATTAAACGGCCATTCAGAATAAGAATGCGTCATGTAAACTCCCCATTCGGATTATTCTTTGTGGATTCAGCTTGAGCTGAATTAATTTGTAATCCGAATGAGAGAGGTGGTTTATGCCGATTTATAATCCGAACAGTGTGCATGAAAACACTTAATCTGATCATTTTATTCTGATTGTGGAAAACTGATCTGACTGTGCATGTGCGACCTATGTCAACCTCATGTATTTCCGCCTGGCTAGATGCTAATATGTCGGGGACGCAAAACTGGTCGGTGAGCGACACAACATTTCTACTAGAAACTTTGAAAGAGCTCAAAATGATCTGTATTACCTGTAGATCAACCAGGGAGTGCAGTAACGTCTCCACTGTCATTAAAACCTGTCGCGGGTCCATTTTGGACGCTCTGGTTTGTTTACGTTCATCCTGGAAGTTAGCCTGGTTAAAACCAGACCCTTGTCCTTCACTTCACTTCGTACTAGTACGAAGCGAAGTGAAGGACAAGGGTCTGGTTTTAACCAGGCTACCTGGAAGTAGAATGTAAGTAGAACTTATTATTCTGTGTTTATTTAAGGAGAGTTTACCACTCTGCGCATGTCAGACCCTTGGAAGTTGATAGAGGCTCCAAAATGTATTTTGAGGTCTAACCATGAAGTGGTCTGAAGGTTAGGACCAAAATTTAAAAATTACTCCTCAAATGTACAGGGAGCCAGTGCAGAGAGGCCAAAACTGGAGCCCTTCTGTTGGTCTTAGTTAATAACCTCACTGCAGCATTCTGCACAGAAAGAAGATGAGCCAAGAGATTTTGTTTACACAAGTAAAAAGACTTATAATAATCCAAATGGGTGGATATGAAATCATCTCTAGTTCAGTCTGAGACACAAAAGATCTCAGCTTGGAAATGCTTCTTAGATGACAAAAAAAAAAAAAGTTACGATCTAGCGTTTTGCCGTGATTGTAGAAAGACGAGGAACTGGCAAAAATAACGCCCAGATTTCTAAGATTACATTTCACACTAGGAGTTAAATAATCAAGATGCTGCCTAATTTAAGGATTTTTTTTTATATCAGGAGCAATAATAAGAGATTCAGTCTTGTTTGTATTTAACTGCAGATCGTTGTTGTTGTACAGTACAGCCATAGTTTGATATCAAACAGCTGCTGAGCTCAGCCAGTTTTCAGATCTCTGAAATTCAAAAAGAGCAGTACAGTTGTATGTCATCAGCATACAAATGCTGTAGGGTTTAAGAATATTACCTAAAAGATATAAATACAATAAAAAGAAGATTGGGCCCAAAACTGAACCTTGAGGTACCCCACAAGACAATGGTGCTGTGTCAGAGTAGACCTTCATTTCATTGATTCATTTTATTGTGTTTTAATTTACAGACCTCCTGGTCCTACCTGTGCGTTTTTAGATGATTTTTCTGAATTTTTATCTTCTGTTATTAAGCTTGAGAAAATTTAAATTCTTGGCGATTTTAATTTTCATATTGATGACTCCTCCTGCAATGCAGCATCAGAGTTACTGTCACTCTCAGAGGCGTTTCATCACAACATGTTTCTGGGCCCACGCATAAGAAAGGTCATACTTTAGACCTTGTCTTCTCCTTTGGTCTCATCATTGATCAGCTGAGTGTGGTGGACGTTCCTGTCACTGATCACTGCTGTGTGTATTTTAATTTATCTTTTAACCTCAACAGTTGTTCTCATAAAGTGATTAGCACTTTGAGATTTTCATTAATGAAAAGTGCGTTATAAATTGAATTCATTATTATTATTATTATTATTATTTCCCAAAGGTGACTTATCAGTCAAAAAGCTGTTGAGAAATTCTCAGAATTATTTGAGCCCAGCTGTTTTGTTAGTTGCAATGATGCTGATTCCTTTGTGGAGTCTTTTAATAGCCACTGCCTGTCTGTCTTAGATGAGGTTGCTCCTGTAAAGCACAAAATATCCTCTTGTAAAAACGCTTATCCTTGGAGAAATGAGGAAATTATGTTGTTCAGAAGTTCATGTCGTAAGATAGAGCATTTGTGGAAATCTACTAAACTTGACGTCCACAGACTGCACTTAAAGGAGCTGATGTCAGCCCTAAATGAAATGATTAAACAGGCCAGGTCAGCATATTTTTCTAATCTTGTAAGTATAAATAAGAAAATTCAAAAGTCTTGTTTGATACCATTAATAATATGGTTTCACCTCCACTCCCTCTTGTGCCTGTATTCTCATTAGATGATTGTAACAATTTTTTAAACTATTTTGTAGAAAAGGTTGACAACATCAGGGCAAATGTTAAATCAACTTGGTCTAACCTTCAGTTCAGTCCCTTCAGTGAGCTCCTGGTCTTCATTTACACCCATCACTTTAGAGGATGTGAAGGTTGTTCTAAAAGAGATCAAACCTTCCTCCTGCTAGATGCTGTCCCCGCATCACTGTTTTTAAAGGTGTCAGATATCATCAGCCCCCATGTGGCAAAATTAATCAACATGTCTCTTTCTACAGGGTCAATTCCATGTCTTTTGAAACTAACAGTTTTAAATCCGATCTTGAAAAAGCCCAATTTGGACCCCACTGAGCTCTGCAACTACAGGCCAATATCAAAATTGACTTTTCTTGCCAAAATTTTGGAGAAGATAATTACTGCACAGTTGAATACTTTCTTGCAAAGTAATAACATTCTGGACAAGTTTCAATCGGGTTTTCGCAAAATGCACTCCACTGAAACTGCCTTATTAAAAGTATCCAATGACATTTTGATGGCTGCAGACTCTGGTCATAGCAGTGCATTGATTTTATTGGATCTTTCTTCAGCTTTTGACACAGTTGACCACAAAATTCCAATACATCGACTGCAACACGAATTAGGATTTTCAGGAACTATTTTGAAGTGGTTTTCCTCTTATCTGAACAACAGAACATTTTCAATGTTTGTGAATAACATACATTCTAAGACCACTCCTTTAATGTATGGTGTTCCTCGGGGTTCAGTCTTGGGTTATATTCTGTTCATTATATACATCACTCCCCTTGCAAAGATTATAAATAGCTCCAGAAATGTCTCTTACCATTTCTATGCTGATGACATTCAACTATACTGCTCCTTCAAAGACTCAGAATTTACACAAGTTATCTGAATTAGTAAACTGCGTGTCACATATTAAGGTGTGGTTAGCCAACAACTGCCTTCAGTTAAATTCTGCCAAGATGGAAACACTGATCATTGCCCCTGAACAGAAAGTTCCTCGGATCAACAACATCTTGGTTCTCTGGGCTCCTCTTCTCAGCCGAGCCTCAGAAACCTTGGTGTTCAGTTCGACCAGTCAATGTCTTTGGACAAACATTCAAAGCTTCTGGTCAGAAACTGCTTTTATCATCTGAGGAACATTTCTAAATTGAGGGCGATATTATCCAAATCGGAACTGGAGATGATTATTCATGTTTTTATCTCTTCTCGTTTAGATTACTGTAATTCCCTTTTTACTTGTTTTAACAAATCTGCTGTCGCTCGTCTCCAGCTGGTCCAGAATGCTGCTGCGAGGCTTTTAACAGGAACAAATAGAAGGTCTCACATTACACCAGTTTTATATGATCTGCATTGGCTCCCTGTTGAATTTAGAATTCATTTTAAAATTTTGGTATTAACTTTTAGAGCGGTAAGGGCGAAATATACCTGAGCGTTCTATCTATACGCCTATACGCCACGTACGTACGTCAAGGCAAAAGCGTAGCCCCTCAGGGCATGTACGCGCAAAGCTTTTTTTTTACGACCGCGGACGCTTGCGCGGTGTCTGACCATAAACTTCCCCGGCGCCGGACTGTTTTGTATGTTACACAAATGAAATAAATTCCCCTTCTTTATCGCTGATCGGGCCTTTTCTTTTGTTTTTTTGCCTAAAGTCAAGTAACCGCTTCTTCCTCCGTTCACTCGATGACTGAAATGAATGAATTCAGGTCCTACCTGGGTGCGCGATGTTTTAAATATTCCCTGGTGGACTGTGTGCTGCAGGAAAAGCGCTCCCTGTTATTATTTTTATTTCTGAGATAACTTTTTATAACATATATAGTAGAAACACCGCATCAGAACACCGCAGCGGTCTTCAGCGAGCTGCTCATGATGCATTCTCGAGGTTTCACTGAGCTGACTGAAAGCTGTCAATCATTTCAGTAGGCGTGTCAGCAAGTGACCAATCAGCGAGCTCAGTTGAGTCCCCTCCGCGCGCAGCTGCTCATATTACAACAAGGATCTGGAGCGAGAACGCGAGCGTTTGAAAGCTGATAAAAGCCGAGCTATAGCAGCGAAAACATGCGCACAAAATGCGCGCGTACAGTGGCATACTTCATGTACGCTCAAGTGTATTCCAGCCTTTAAATGGACAGGCCCCCCAGTACATCACAGAAATGTTGATCCCTTATTCTCCAGCCCGCACCCTTAGGTCTTCAGCAATGAACCTTCTAAAGGTCCCTAATAGAGGAGCCAAGATGGTGTAGTGGTTAGGGCGTTTGACTTGGGACCCGAAGGACGCGGGTTCGCGTCCCGGCCACTACACACCTTGGGGTGTCTATGAGTGCACACCTATTTCTCCAGCTCCCCGAGCGCCTTCTATGGCTGCTCACTGCACCACCTGGTAGGTGGTTGGGTTAAATGCAGAGACGAATTTCGTCTGTGTATGGGAAACATACGCAGATGACAAGATTAGACAATTATTATTATTATTATTATTAATGCCTCTTTTCCACCGCTCGGCTCGGCTCGGGTTGGATCGGCTCAGATCGGCTCAGTTCGGGTCGGGTCACATCTATATTCTGTTTCCACAGCTTTTTTGTACCCCTTCTGTGGGCGGGGTCCAGAATCCTACTCGTCTTACCACATGGTGGCAGTAGTGTTCCCTCAAGCTATTTACTAGTAGCCACCACTAGAAGAAGAACACAATAAAGGCTTTGACAGAATGTTGTGAAAGAGATGTCATGCTATAATGAGTACCTCATGAGCTGTAATCTTTAAACCCAATTCATAATCCTACCTTGTTGCCTTCTTTAAACCCATGTATTTTCCAATTTAGTATTTTTACAATAAAGATGTATTAAAAACATATTTTATTATTTAGTTATGCACAAGGTGCTTGATAAAGTTGCAAAACCATATTTGTCTGAGCTGCTTCAACCTTCCTGCCCTCCCCGTTCTCAGATCAGCTGAGCAGTTGCTGCTGACAGTCCTCAAAACTTTTTAAATCTTATTTAAAAACACACATTTATTCCTTGGCTTTTAACACGTGATCTTATATTTTATGGCATTTTAACACACCTGCAGTAAGACTGGTATATGTATTTATTTTTGTATGCTTTTTATAGTTTTTAATTAACTTGTCTTTTATGTTATTGTACAGCACTTTGGTTGCCACTTTTAATTTTTGACTTTTTTTGTATGACTTCATCCTAGAACCAAATAATTTATAACGTAATAACAGTTGAGCAGATTCTAATAATCTTTATCTTATGATTCTTTAAAGGTCAAATGCAAATGGAAAGTTCTCTTAACTTCCAGTATGGATTTAAACACTATACACACTTCACATTGTAAAATAAGTTTAGGAAATTGAATGTTCCAGGACACCACTTAAGAAAATATAACGTTTAATAGGAAAAGTTTGAAGTGACAAACAGAAGTAACAAATTTCCATCTGGTGTCTCACGGCCTCCAGAAGACGACACAGGTTGTTGAATTCTGGTGATTTTCTTCTGGTGACTGTAAAAGAAAAATGTGGTTAATTTAGTCCAGAAACTGTTTTTTTTTTACTAATAGAATGTAATCACAGGATGTTCATGTACTAACTATAACCTGTTTGAGTTATTTGAATAAATATTCAATGTTTTATAGACATAAATGTGTCAAGCTAACTCATATCTTTTTCTCCCTTGTACTTTGTAACACATATGAGCTAATACCTCAAAAACCACAGGGCAGATATTTTTCAAACTAACTCATTTTATTCACAACATGTTCATGTACTAACTACAACCTGTTTGAGTTATTTGAATAAATATTCAATGTTTTATAGACATAAATGTGTCAAGCTAGCTCCATTATTTTTCTCCCTTGTACTTTGTATCACATATCATCAATTATATCAAAAACCACACAGCAGATATTTTTCAAAAAAATATAGTGTGATCACAACATGTTCATCTACTGACTGTATCCTGTTGGAGTTATTTGAAATAAAATTCGATTTTTTATAATTTATTTTCGTTGTGCAAGCACAGGTTTGGAAGAAGTCAAAGCGAACCTACTTTAAATGCAGCAGATTTGATCACTACGTGACAATATTAAAGCGTGGTTGAGCTCAGGAGCCCTCGTACTATAAAGTCAGCTATGAAATATATTTTTATATCTGTTCATTGAGCTACATTTTAAAGACATAAAGCCGCCCGCGCGCGTTGCTCGTGGCGATCCTACTTTTTAAATTCCTGCAGTTTTGAGCAGTACGTGATTTTATTAAGGACACGTTCAGCTGAAGACCCATCTTTGCTATAATTTTAAAAACAAATAATTGTTTTTACCGTGTTATTCATGTAAAGTCCTGCCGTGATCGCTTCCCTCGCTTCCGTGAAAACAGCTCGAGTCTCCTCCTTCCTCCTTCCGGAGCGGGTGAGCTCGCCTCAGTACCTCTCTGAAACCAGACCAAAAATCTCAGGAAATCTGGCGCGGAGCAGCACGGAATATATAGGATGAAAGGGGGTCTCTGCGACGCACATATGACGTAACATCCGACCCGTGCCGACCGGTGGAAAAGGGGCATAAGACTCGGTTTAAAACTCGGGGTGACCTTTCCTTTCAGGCTGTAGCCCCCCGGCTGTGGAATGCCCTGCCCCTGTCTCTTCGTATGACCGTCTCTATTGATTCCTTTAAAACGCAGCTTAAGACACTTTTATTCAGACAAGCTTTTAGTTAAATGTTTTTATTTAGTGTTTTTATCAATTGTTCTTGTTTTTATCAGCTGTTTTTATTGTTTTGATTAATCAGCTGTTATTACCGTATTTCTTTTGTCTATGTTACTCCTCTCGAGTTCAATCATGGATCAACGTCGTTCTTGGGTTTTAACAGACATTTATTGTAGACAACTTAACTTAATGCCCCAAAAATGCCGTCAGAACTAAAAAGAAACACAGACCTAAATTAGTTCACGGCAAATAAAGATTTACAGAAATAAAAGACAAATACTGTACTGTAAAAGACACAAATAAAACAATAAATCGTACCTCATTGGCCACATTAACTCCAGAGGAATAAAGACGATTTTCTACAGCTTCTTCTTACAAAAAGAAACGTAAAACACCCCTTTGTCTTCAGGGGGAACTTCTTGTAGTAGTCTCTTCTGCAGTAACGGTTCTCTAACGGTTTCCATGGCAACTGTGTCAATCAATCTTACTCCAAGGGAAACAACGTGGCATGCGGAACAAAAGATACGTTCCCCCATACATTTTAATGCATTTTAACAGAAAAAATGAACCTTAACAACATAAATTACTGAAAGTTGTTACTTATCGATTATTAAATGTTTTATATTAAACACTAATATTTATTGCTCTCTTTAACTGAATATTGAATAATGCATAAAATGAGATCTGCCCTTGATGGCAGCTACACTCCCACCAAATCACTTGTGATTTCTATTATAACTCTATTATGAACTTGTGAGTGGGTCTATTCTGCCTCTAGCAGTGTAACTGTCTTATGAATAGGCCTGTCCAAATGTACTTGTTTAGTGAGGCTCTTTCCATGACAATCTAATGCAGAGTCACTGATCAACTGCTGCACCTTGCGAACACATCCATCTTCACTTGGATACACCGCTGTGACCTTAGCGAGTTTCCACTTGTTTCTAGGCGCTGTGTCATCTTGCACAATCACTGTGTCATTGACTTTAGCATTTCTCCTTGTTCTTTGCCATTTAGTTTTTGCTGTAGTCTCACGTCTGAATTTCCTGCATTTCACACAGTTGTAGATATAGGAGCCTACTGCTCGACTACATCCAACTATCCAAATGCCGTTTGCTCTTAGCTCATTTATTGTCATGCCCCGACCTTGATGTTTCACTCGCTGATGATAGTGATCGATCAGCAACCTTGTGACATGGCTGGTCTTTGGTAAAATAGCTGGATACTTGACGTGTGGATGTAACGTAGCTTGCTCTAATCTACCTCCCACTCGGAGGACGCCTTTGTGGTCCAGGAAGGGCTTGAGTCGATAGAGTCTGTTTGTCTTGTCTTCAGTTAACTCTTTTCGGGACTGAAGTTCCTTGATTTCTTTGGAGAAGACTGACCCTTGTACCATGGTTATGATTCTAAGTTCAGCTTCTTGTCTTTCTTCAAGACTTGTGGCTTCATGGGTTTTTCTTTGCTTCTGCTTAAACTCTCTTCCAAATCTGATAAGTCTTGCAATAGCCTTGACTAGTTTTGACCAGCTGGAGAATTTCACAAAACGTTTTGCCAGAGAATCCACCCTTGACGACATGTGGTGTACAACTACTTTGCGTACTTCGGGGTCCTCTGATTGAAGTTCTCCCACCTTAGTCTCTTCATTGGGAAGCTCTTCTTGCCCGAGAAAACTTGTTGAAATGAAGCGCAAATCCTCTTGAGAGAGGTGAGAATCTTCCACTTTCTTTTCAGTGAAATCAGCCTCAAGCACTTTGATCACATCTGATTGTGTGACAACTTCTTTGACTTGGGTGCAACAAACGTAGTGCACTTCTTTCAACAACTGATCAGATGGTGGACTGAGTGTCACTTCTTTGACAATGCTCCTGTGACTACATCCAATAATGTCTCCATGGTTCACACAAGGATCAACACCTCCAACTATTGTCCAGCCGAGATCTGTCTTTTGGCCAAAAGGCTCATTGTCTTTTCCTGACACAACTGCTCTAGGTACCAGTGCTTGTGAACAGTTATAACCTATCAGCAAACCAACATCGCATTCAATCAGAGGTGCTATTTCATCAGCGAGGTGCTCCAAATGTGGCCATGCTCTCGCTGTCTTGGGTGTTGAAATATGGTTTAAATTGGCAGGGATGAACTCTCTTGTGTATGTAGTAGGAAGGGAGATTTTCTTTGATGAGTAGAAACCTCTGATTTGTAGCCCTGAGAGCCTTTGACTTGGAACAACTTCCTCTTTGGATGACAATGTAGAGAGCTTTAACTGTACATCTCTCTTTTCTGTATCCAGAACGTCTGCCTTTTCTTGCAAAACAAATGTAGTGTCGCTCTGAGTGTCCAGAAGGGCGTATACTAGCATTTCTTGTTCTGGGTTGCTTACTGTGGATAACCAAACTGGAATCACTGTAGATGTGAGATCACTCTTGTCACCTTGGATCACACGGTTTGAGATTGCCTCACTTAAAGTTTCTTTACTTTGTTCTTTGGTTTGTTTGGTTTCCCTGGCTTCTTTCATCCCTTTAATTTCTCTTTGTTCTTTATCTCTGTCCTTATTTCTTTTGAATTCTTTGTCTCGTTCTTCATGTAGGCACGTTGGGTGTTTTCCCTGGCAGGTGTTACAGATATTTCTTCTTTCACATTTCTTAGACAGGTGTCCAAAGCTGAGACATCCAAAACACAGTCCTTTTAGCTTCACAAACTCCACTCTTTCAACTAGCGTCTTTTCCATAAACTTTCGACATGTGTGAATGTTGTGATTTAATTTTTCACAGAATACACATTTGTTTGTTTCTGTTTTCTCTTCTGAGCTGCTTGCAAACACCTTTGCTCCAACACTTTGAGCCTTTAAGGGTTTCAGCTTCTCTGAGTCATTTGCTTTAAGCGCATGTAGCGATGTCACTGGGTTGCACGCTATCTTGGCCTCTCTTGTGATAAAGTTAACAAAGTTGCTAAATGTTGGAAATGAACCATACTCCTCTTCAATCTGAATGACTTTTCTATTCCATCTTGCTGTAAGCCAATCAGGAAGCTTGCTGAGCATTCTCTGGTTCTCACTACAGTCATTTAGAACCTCAAGACTTGTTATCTGAGACATTGCTGCTTCACAGCTCCTGAGAAAGTCTGAGAACTCTCTTAGTTCAGTACTGTCCCTTGGTCCAATTTTCGGCCACGATGAAAGCTTATCTCTGAAGGCTTTGGCGATCATAAATGAACTTCCATATCTTTCCTCCAGAGTGTTCCAAGCTGTGTGGTATGCCAAATCTGTTTCCAGCAGGAAGTAACCTTCGATAGCCTTTCTTGCGGGACCACCAACATACTTTCGAAGATAGTAAATCTTTTCACTTACTGGGATGTTCTTTCTTTCAATAAGCATTTGAAAAGAAATTTTCCAGTCCTTGTACTTGATAGGATCACCACTAAAAACAGCAGGTTCTGGAACTGGTAGACGGCTAACGTTAATGGACTCTGCTAAAACCTTAGCTAGTACCATTATTCCATCTTCTTGTGTGGCATAACTAGGTTGCTGACTTGAGGTGACTTGTGACCCAATAAATGGTTGTGCACTTGGATTGAGGTTTGAAGATGCAAGCTTTGGTTCAGGCGGGCTTATTGGATTTGATGTGATCCTTCTTGGTTTGCTCGTATCATGCAGAAGCCCTGATATTTCGTCATCTGAGTTGCATTCTTGCTCATACACTTTCAGCCGTGCTTTGGCAGCGTTCATTTGCTTTACAGTTTCTAAACGTTCAAGCTCTCTTCTCCTTTGCTCTAATACTCTTTGAGTTTCGGCGTTCTCTGCTTCTTGTTTTGCAAGCCTTTCCTTGTTTTTTAATTCAAGCTCTTCGAGTTTCTTTCTTTCAGACTCCATTTCTTCCATTATCTTTAGAGTAGCTTCCATTGCAGCCAGTTCTGCTGCTGCTTCTTGTCTTTTGACAGACAGCTTGCTTGAGTAGCTTGAACGTGCACTACTTGGTTGTTTAGAACTTTGGGAGGCTGTTGAGGTGAACACAGAGCCAGCTTCGCTCCATCTCACCGATCGCTTTTCTATATCTTTCTCATCTTGGGAGGCTGCTGAAGTGAACACGGAGCCAGCTTCGCTCCAACTCACCGATCTCCTTTCTACATCGTTCTCATCTTCTTTTGGAGCCGTGCTTTCTTGGGCTTGTTTTATAATCTTTTGGGAAACTTCATCACACGTGTCCACTCTGCGACGAGTGTCTCCATCAGGTGTTTCATAATTGCGTAGCTCTTCATAAACTTGCTTCACTTCTCTTGAAGCATGTTGAATTTGAACAATGTGATTATGCAAATTTGTTTTAATAGGTGCATCAAGAGCTCTTTTAGCCTGTTTGGCAACAGTTTTCCATTTGTCGTAACTAAACTTGAAATGAGTTTGCAGCTTGTTTAATCTTTCTTTAGCCTTCTCACTGCTCATCTCTGCTCCTGGACTCCAGCACTAGCAGGCGTTCTCAGATTCCAGCAGCAGGTGTTCTCTGACGCACGTACTCAGCCGTTGAGCCGTTGACTTCTCAACCGTCAACTTCTCACTGTGGACGCGCAGGCTTGACTTTGACTGCGACACGACCAGGCGTGAGTTCTGACTGTAGCACGGAGCGGCAGGAAAGGATGAGTTCTGACTGCGACACGACCAGGCGTGAGTTCTGACTGTAGCACGGAGCGGCAGGAAAGGATGAGTTCTGACTGTTACTCCTCTCGAGTTCATTCATGGATCAACGTCGTTCTTGGGTTTTAACAGACATTTATTGTAGACAACTTAACTTAATGCCCCATAAATGCCGTCAGAACTAAAAAGAAACACAGACCTAAATTAGTTCACGGCAAATAAAGATTTACAGAAATAAAAGACAAATACTGTACTGTAAAAGACACAAATAAAACAATAAATCGTACCTCATTGGCCACATTAACTCCAGAGGAATAAAGACGATTTTCTACAGCTTCTTCTTACAAAAAGAAACGTAAAACACCCCTTTGTCTTCAGGGGGAACTTCTTGTAGTAGTCTCTTCTGCAGTAACGGTTCTCTAACGGTTTCCATGGCAACTGTGTCAATCAATCTTACTCCAAGGGAAACAACGTGGCATGCGGAACAAAAGATACGTTCCCCCATACATTTTAATGCATTTTAACAGAAAAAATGAACCTTAACAACATAAATTACTGAAAGTTGTTACTTATCGATTATTGAATGTTTTATATTAAACACTAATATTTATTGCTCTCTTTAACTGAATATTGAATAATGCATAAAATGAGATCTGCCATTGATGGCAGCTACAGTCTATTTTAATCTTTTATTTATATGTTGTACAGCACTTTGTGATTTTATCAATGAAAAGTGCTATATAAATAAAATTTACTTACTTACTTACCTGGTTCATAAAAAAAAGATTTTTTTTTTAAATATTAAGTGAACCAATTTAGCACAACACCAGAAATGCTAAACAAGTCTCTCTGTCTATTAAGTTAAATAAAACCAGCACAGTGACATTTCCAGAGTCAGCTGCCATCAACAAGTCACTTGAAACTTGTCATAACGCTGTCACTGTGGAGTGAAATTTGTGAAAACCAGACTGAAAAGTGTCCATATCTTTTTCCTCTCCTTGTTTCTCGAGAATCTTTCACAAATATGGTAATTTAGAGAGAGGTCTAGATTGCAAGAAGACATGACGCTTCTTTAGCAATGGGCAAACAGCTTTTTTTCTTAAAACAGGACACAGTGCTAGAGCAAATAGAGAAAAATGTATCAGTTTTACAACACTGGGGCCAATACAGTCAAAAACATCCAAGTAAAAAATATGTAGGAAGGACATCAAGGCGGCTAGAAGATTGTTTATTTTTTACCCAACAGTGCTGTGATATCCTATATTGACACTGGAGTAACAAAGGACCATGTATCAGAAGTACGAAGGGGAGAAACCAGACAGAGAGATGGAGAGAGAGATACAGGTCCTGATGCCGGCAACTTTGGCTGTGAAATAATTAATAAACAAATTGCAATCTGCATTTTTAAAAGCACTTAAAGAGGGAAAAGTTGGCGAAACGAAGAGGTGGAAAAACTCACTCTGAAACTGTTCTTGCTGTCATAGTATCCCACTATTGACTCTAATTGACAACAGTGCATCCCGATCATAGACATGGGCAAGAGAAATGCCAGAGTTCTTATGAAGATCGATTAACAAACGTTACGGATGCACATTATTNCTACACACACCCCTTCCATGTTTTACAATATTTGTCAAATATTTGCATTAATTTACTTATTTTTTTCTTGTCTTCCACAGATGCTGGAAATAAATTATCCAATGGATCAATTATATCTGGCTACGAGGAAGATGAAATATTTGTTCCTCCTCCTCCTTCAATGGCACCCCCACCTCCTCCAGTAGATTTTATCCCCCCTCCACCAGACTTCTTTGGTGACCTGAACAGCCTTGCGGCCCCTGCGCCTCCTTCAATGCCAGCACCAAAATTGCCACCGTCCATGGAGCAGGACAGTTTAGCCATCATAAATTATCCATCAACAGCGCCAACAAAGCCCCCGTCAACGAGCTCCAGTGACTCTGCATCATCTGCACCCATCTTCAGTTCACCACCACCAAACATTCCTGAGCAGCCAAAATTTGCTCCACCACAACCTCCCCAAGAAAAACAACTCAAGACTAACAAAGCGCCACCTCCAAAGCCTGCTAGATTCTCTTCCATCTTCAATGACTCCCCACCACAGAGCCCAGCACCTCCTCCCACTGTGCACACATCCACATTCTCCACCTTCAACCCTCAACACAAGGCAAAGGTTTTAGATACTCCAAAAACCACCTTTCTTGGCACACAAGAGAATCACGATGCAAGACCAAAGCAGATGCTACTCTTGGAAGAATCAGGGTCACGTAACTCTGTTCCTGTGCTTGTCACTGTGGATGGAAAATCGACTCAAGCTCCTAAAGCACCTACGCCAGATCCCAAAGATGCACAAAATTTCAATATCGGACATCGGCCATTCATTCAAATAACTTGCCGATATAAAAGGCGTTGTTTTTGCCTGCAGCGGCAGCACATGATGACTTCGTAGCGTCACGTGTGCCTACCCGATCTCACGTTAGAGAGGAAAATTCAAAATGTCTGTGGTGTGGAAGTTTTATTTTCCGTTGGTGAGGATGTCGGATTACGAAGATTTATGGATTACGTTGAGCCTCGCTACATCATCCACACTCAGATATTTTTCTGACTCAACATTACCCGAGTTACAAGCCGTCATTTCCGACATCATTGAGAAGCTAATAGCCGATAGCACGACTTGTTGGGTGAGTTTTACCACAGACATTTGGGCGTCGTGTTAGCCCCGTTAGCATGATTACCTGTAGTCTTACGGCACAATGGATAGAAAAACTTTGAACTTAAAAAGGCTGTCCTTCATGCACAGGAGTGCAGAGGATCCCACA
This sequence comes from Garcialebias charrua, assembly GCA_038048925.1. Lineage (NCBI taxonomy): Eukaryota > Metazoa > Chordata > Actinopteri > Cyprinodontiformes > Rivulidae > Garcialebias > Garcialebias charrua. Next base: position 1,380 of record JBBPBX010020904.1, on the reverse strand, counting down.
CTGCAGCTAGGAACCTGGAACAAGCCTCCACAAGTGAGACAGCATTGCAGGTGACTAATGCTAATGAATAACATTTACAATTTTCATTTAATATAAGTTAAAGTGCTATGCATATCATATGGCTTTTACTGAATATATGTCACCAGTTCTTACAGCTGTTGCACAATTTTTGTAGCAAATAAGCCTAGATAAGAGGGCTGTGTTCTGACAAAGGAACATATATAAAATATCGTTATCAGCATCGGTTGTGGGCCAAATAAGTTTTAACATATTGGCATCGTATATTGGCCAAAAATCCAACATCGTGCATCCCTAAAAAACATACATATCAAAAGCGTGGTTGATAAACCGTACTGACAAAAAGCTGACACACAGGCATCATCTTGGTACTCGTTTCTTTAATATCTTAATTTGAAACCTTTAGGTGTCAAAGTTGCCACATTTTGCCACGATGTTGGTCATTGTTGTTTTATTGAGCAAAGCAAGGCTACTTATTTCCATCTGCTGCCTTTCTTTATGACAAACAAGGCTAATGTAGCCTCAGTTTAGATATTCAAATCCATTCACTCCCCTGATTTGATCATCCCGTCTTGTTGGCAAACTGGTCAAATCAAATGGATGGAGCTCCTTGAGGTGTTGTCAAAGCTGTGCTTCAGTTTCTAGCGATGGCCTGGTGAAAATTGAATTTCCCTCTTTAAAGAAATTGGTTGGAGCGGAAGCAGACCTGTGATGGAAATAGAGGATAATGAGGTGAGAATTTCAATTGACGTTATGCTCCTCATATGGCGTCATCTCATCTTTGGTGGCTTATTGTGAATTTTTCAGGCTGGACAAGAATTTAAAACAATTTACAGTTAAAACAGATTTATCTATGTACAGTACACTGTAACCCAAAATTTACAGTTAAAACAGATTTATCTATGTACAGTACACTGTAACCCAAACTAAGTCAAATGTTTTTTCCATTAACGGTTCTAGGGATCTAGTTAATCAGTGAAGTGTGCTGTCAGCGGGTGATTAAGAGCCGCCCTGACCAAATTTTGATTCACTACATTTTGGGAACAATCTGCCACCTGGGTCCCTAACTGAGCTTTGACCAAAACGCTGTATTGTGTGTGCATGGCGCTCTGACCCCTCCCACTCCCTCATGCGCCCTCCTCCCTGTGCGCTCTCAACGAGACACTGATGTGTCTGAGCTGAGGTGTGCCAGAGTGATTCATTAGTTCATTAAGGTGTTGTGTCTCCATGGAGACAATCTTTCCGAGGGGTCACCGGGAACATGACAACCTCCTTCAGGGTAAACCTTGTCATGGGATCTGAGCAATGGCAAGAGGCAAAAAGCAGCAACTCCTCCACCCCCGGAGGTCCCATAACCTATTT